>VZTF01006286.1:281610-372160 GCA_013397755.1 Cnemophilus loriae | reverse complement strand
CCCCCCCCCCCCCCCCAGTAATCTTCCCATGCCTACATATGCACTCCCAAAATTCTGAATTCCCCAACCCAGTCATCTCTATGCTGTTACACGGGTATAAGTGATGACCACAGTCTTCCTTACATTTGCCATTGATTTGGTGGCCACAGACACGTGGCAGGGAGTGGACGCTACTCTCCCAGGGCTGCAGTGCTAAAAAGGATAAAACCTCAGGTATGTGGGAAAGGTACAGTAGAAAGGCCCAATTAGGAAGCTTATGAGCAAAGGATGAAGCAAACATTTGGGTTTGTACTGTATTTGTATCACCAGTCTTGGGAACAAAGCTGCACTTTCTATTGGTAATATCAAGCTGCTTCTGGGCGGGAAATAAAAGGGAGAGGAGGAAAAAAAGTGTTCCCTCATTTAACTTGAATTTAGTCTGCTGCCTGACTATATAAATGGTGATTGAAAAAAACCCAAACAAACAAGGAGGAACTAGAGCAACCTGTTGCAGCAACAAGCCATATATATCAGCAGTTTAACTCGGAGTTTTCTGCTTAGGTTTACAAAACTCGTTCTTTGCAGCTAATCCACTCTCTCTCCTCATCTTTTTAATTGTAATGCTGGAATTCAAGTTTTTCTATAAAAAGAGAAGCCAGCAAAGCAGTAGCCAGACTTAATGTTCCTGTTGCTTGGGAACACTCCAAGGAGCTCCTGGGCCACTGGACAGACCTTTCTGGGGCTAGGGAAGACCGTACTGCACAATTACTCCCTCAGTCCCACAGCTGGGAGCTGAGGGAGCACAGATATTTTTTTCCTCTAAAAATTCCAGGAGAGACTCCTATTGACTCTAGGCAAGCAATTTTGCCAAACCCGGTCACACCAAATAAGATCTTCAGCAACAGTATTCCTTGAATGATATATTTTAAGTAAGACTACATATTCCTGGTTTAAAACCAGAACCTAGACTACTGAAAATGAAAAGGGACTTTCTTCAGTCTGTTAACTTAAGGGCAACAAGAGACCTTTGTGAAAAGGGTTTTTTTTTTCCCCCATTAAATTTTGCCTATCTTTTCAATGCTTACCCAACTGAGATCAAAGCCACAAATTAATGAAGCAAATATACTCTAAACCAGCATTTCAAAGTCATAAAATGTTAAAGAACCTTATTCAGAGCTTCACCTTCTTTGGATCTGGCTTAGTAGCTTGTGACTTACTGAAATAACAGAGAGCTTTGTATAAAGCCATGTGGAATGTATTTATAGTACATATAGAACCACAAAAATATTTCATAAGCATATGCATCAGATTTTTGGCACTGTGCACCCTGCATCAGAAATAAGAATTTGGCCACAGATCTAATCAGCAAACACTTATTCACTTTTCTCTATTGTGGCTGCAGTCAACCACTGTAAAAATTAGAGCAATTTTTTCAAAACAGGGCCCAGTTCAGCTGCATGCTAAGTACCATCACTGATTATATTCCTTCTGCATTTTTTATAGATGGATTTCAGTGTCCCACAAAACTGGCTCTGTCATGTATAACAACCAGATTCAACAGCCAAATCTTATTGTTACCTTATTAGTGAGAAGTTCTGCTAAATCACCTTTAAATTGCACACAAGGCCAAATTTCTCTAAAGGTCGAAATGAATACAGCACACGCATATTATTACAGATTTCTGAATGGCCAGTGATACTAATTCCTCAAGTAAATAAACCAATTCTATTTTCCTTTGCTAATGCCAGATGTTTATTTCACCTTCTTACATGAGTATGCTCTTGGGACAGATGTAAACCAATCCTGATTGCTGGCAAGGAAGGCATCCTAGGATAAAGCTGGCTGAACTCACTGATGATTTCAGGTTTTCAGTGTGATCTGCTGAGACATTTCTGTGATTCAGCCAGAAGCTCTGGCATTAGCTCTGGTTAATTCAAGAAGGTGAAAAACAATAGGTGGTTAACAGCCATTTCAGTGTGAATTCACATGCTTTCTGTGGTGAACTTCTGTCACCAGAGCATTGTTGGGAAGTTTTGCCAATTTAAAAGTACAGCTCAGCAAGCAGCTCTTTATCAAACGGATTCAGCTGCAAATCCATGCATTCCTCTAATGCATAATGCCTGACCCCTGTACATTGGATACTCCCAAATCGTCCCAAGCCCATGTTTTCTCCTCCCTCCCCTTTTACAGGCCACACTAGCTGAAAAAGCAATTAGCAAGAGCACAGAACATCCAACATGTGCACAACCCTAAAAACACACCAATATCATTACAGATAATAAATTCTGTTCCACAGTCTCTCCAATGAAGAGTGTTCAAGTGATGATTAACCAACAAGCCAAGTGTTCAGCTGCAATCTCAGCCCATTTTGAACAGCTTTTGCTCAAGGCATACTAAAGCAAGAGATTAAAAAGCCCCTCCCAAATGGATTAAAAACCCTTTTAAATGACCATCTTCGAGGTCATTATGGCAATAAGTAATATCTATAGATACACATAAATATTACATATATAAAGAAAGAAAAAAAAAACCCTCAGACAATCCTTCTCTAGAGGATTACTTTAACACTTTTGACTTCAGAGAGATTGAAACTGATTCTCCTAAGCAAGCAGCTTTAACCTAAATCAGAACTCACCTCTCCACCAATCAGAAAGAAGCTTTTTCAGAAACTTATACTTCCTAATAGTTGTATGGGCCTTAATCCTCTTGGAAACAGTTTTAGGTCATTATTCCAGGAGTTATTAGGTTGGAAAACAGCTTCTAGGCAAATGATGCTATTCACAAACCTTTTACACCAGAAATAATGGTTGGATTATTTCTGCCTCAAAAGTAGTCTTGAGGTCTGATTTCTGATTTTCTTTATACTGATGCTCCTGAGGACAAAAAAAAAGAAAAAAAAAAGAAACACAGCTACTTGCTTTAAAATAATAATAATAACAATGGAAATTTAAAATACGTAGAAGTAATTTTATAAGGATTATAATGACAGCAATGAGAGCAAGTTTGGATTTTAAGTAGAAATAAAAAATAAAGATTTATCTTCTGGCTTCCAGTGCTCTTGTAATGTTTCCAAGGGCACCCGAAAGATATGGTGTTTCCCCAAAATGCCAGTGTCAAGGGGCTTTCACAGATCTTTATTTTTTTTCCTCATGTCTTCTAAAGTATTATACTTTTTTTCACATCCACTGGTGTCTCACAGCATGATAGAAAAATAATAAAGTATATTGAATTCTGCTCCCTGCACAGCACTTGAGGGAAGGGTAAGCAGACATCCCTTGGTCTGAGAGTATCCCTGTTTCCAGGACTTTAGAGAGCACTTGCCATTTCCACCCAGACTTATGCTTTGCTTTCAGCTGCCAGTGCTCTGCAGAGTTGGCTGACCACAGACTCACCAGGCAGCTGAGTTCACAGAACTGGCATCAGGTACGCAAAGCACTCCTGTATTTGAAAACACAGAATCGTCAATTCCATTTCATATTTTTTCTACCCTTGAGCACAGTAAGCAGATGGGAAATGAGAAGTTTAGTACCTCTCGCCCCAGATAGTTTCCTTCTTGTCTTTAAAAAAAAAAAAAATTACCATTATATGGTAATATCCAAATATGAATTTTCAGTAAGAAGAGAATCCAGCCCCAAAGCCATTTTATTTCCAAAAGGCTCTCCCGAGCACTTGGCTACTTCTCCATTTTATAATGAAAGTCAAATGTACCAACACCAAAAAAACACCACAAAACCAGCACCCCCTAAACACACACTGACAACAAGTCCAAACCATATCAATTAATCTGTTCTATACTGCAAACTTGGCTTTCTTCAAGCAGATCAAATACTGAAATTTCAATGGCAATTTTTGCCCGAATAAGAACTTCAGGATTTACCCCATCACTTTTACATATAACTGTATATGAATGAGAAGTACCCATAATCTTCTTTTTCTCAAAGAAAAATAATTGAACTATTAACTTAAAACCCTTCCTGTTGTAAACTAGTTATTAGTAAATTTTCACCCATTAATTTTATCCCAAAGATGAATTTCTATTCTTTGCAGAAAAGGGGGGTCATAGTGGAAGATAAAACTTCAACAGCACAAAAATAGCAGCAGTATCTCTGACTAAATTCTTCCCTGAAGAAGTGAAATCACTTGGCCAAAGGATTCTGTGGCGTCACTTTCTGAAGTGTATTAAAAATGTCTTAATTTGCCTACGTAACAGCTTCATCATCATTGCTCAGGAAAAATCCCTAAACCTACAGGAAAGGCCTTCTGAGGTAAACAAAAACTAAAGAGACATAAGATAATTTAAAAAAAGAAAAGAAAAAGAATTGTTGCATTTGTTCTCCTTAGTTATATTAAGAATAAAAAAACAAAACTAATGTAATAATGTATCCCAGCAGTTCAAATCTTCTAATTTATGTAGAATGGATTATTACTTAGACAATCTGACCCTGGGCAAAACTTCCTCAGTTGAGAAGATTTACAATCTAATTATGCAGGAAGTTCTGCTGAGACAGTTTGAGTGCAATGGTCTTCTATTACATTAGCTTAGCTAAAATTGCTGCTTCTTCACTTGCTTGGTCTTCCAAGTACTCACATGAAAACAGAAAATCCTTCCTTCGTGTCCTTTATTTCCCTTTAGTCTTTCGCACCATTACTGTGTGCACAGGCACTTGTTCTCAACTGCAAATAGCAGCGAGGGGCTGAGGTTGTTAAGAGCCACTACAAGTTGCCTTTCAGGCTTTTGCTTTGGCTCCTGTTTAGTGAAGTCACTTTAAAAAGGACCATCAAAGTGCTTTTCATAATTTTTACAATGATAGTTGCCGGGTTGTTTCTCCCCTCCCCTCCCCTATTGCAAATGCCCCTGAAAAAAAGCCTGGAGCTGAAATCTGTTCCTGTATACTTGCTTCTTCATCCTGCACGCACAAAACTAGTTTATTTTTGTAGGGTGGCTCAGAGATGTTTTGCTGCTGTCTCAGACACCTGAATATTTTTAGCAATCTATATCATTAGATTAAAGAAAAAAAAATGCTCCTCAACACATGCAAAAATAGCGAGAGCTTTGTAAGTCTGCAGAGGAAATTATGGGAAATTTGGGTCTATCATAATTCAAAGCATCTTTTTTCCCGTAGACATATTACAGTGTATTGATACAGCAGAACATACAGACATGTCCTATATTAACATAGATGGAGAAATCAGTGCCTTTTTTTCCTTATAGTAAGTGTTTTGATTTCAAAAGGTCAATGGATCATATCACAGCCTTTGGTCTTGATAATTACCATGTGTAGTAATGCACATTTTTATCTACAGGTGGCAGACCTTTTAAAATCAGCTTCAAATTCATTAGACATTTTTGTTGATACCACCACCCACATTAAAAAGTAAAAATCTGCAGCATAAAGTTCTAATTAATGCTGTTCAATTTAGAGGACAGATTTGTCACCAGAGTGGCTCAGTTCTCAAAGGTTAGTGACCCTTCTCAGATTTAAGGCCTTAAAAAATAAAAATAATTTTAAAAAAATCAGTTGCTCAGTACATAGCAAGCTTTTATTATTTAAAAATCATTCAGCAACTCAGCAAAAGAGTTCCCTTTTTTTTCTGTAAAATAGAAGTTTCACTTCCTTGATTATTAAGCACTGCCTGGCAAATTAGTGATTACTTCTTTGATAAGCTTATTTAGAAGAGGAAAAGATGAGAATGTCACAACTGACTTCTGGCATTTAGAAAGATATAAGTGAATCGTACAACTTCTCCATATCTGAATCAATCATGTTAAAATACCATGACTTAGACTGTCATCTCAGATGCGTGTCTAAGGCCTCAGCACGAAGCAGAAAAGCATCGATTTATACCGTAATATTATCAATCATTTACATAATCCTGCATTCAAATTTAATTAGAAATTATTTTTTCTGAAAAAGAACAGTGGAATAGCCCTCTGCATGTGGACAAAATCATACTGAAATCAAGAAGAAAGTCTCTGGGTTTTATCTTAGTCAGGCCTAAAAACTCAGTCGCATAGCTCTGCCTCTTGACCACCTTCCACACCTTCTCATTTTCACCCAGGAAAACTGGACGTGTTACCTGTCACCACGGCTGCATTTCTAACCCTGATGTTTCAGCAATTGCCACTCATGATACAAGAAACATGAGAGCAACCTGGTCTAAGATAGGTGACACCTAACCCCATGACAAACTCACCACACTCAAGAGTGCAAACCTCAACTCTAGTTCCTGAAGTCCACAATAACAAGGATGAAAGCAAGGCTACCAAAAGGAAACGCTCGTCTTTGAAACCTTAATTCTGCAAACATTTACTATTCATGGAAGTCAGATTAAGCACAAAAACTACTACAGGACTGTTGCTTTTTCAGCCTCTAAAGTCAAGGGCCAAACAAGGTTAGGTGATAAAATGCGGTTACCGTTTTTAATGAAGGGTCCCTCCACGAGCACAACACGCCGAAATATATGCCAAAAGTGCGTCGAGAATGCACTCGTGACATAGGGCAGGTACAGTTTTATAAGTTTAGCAAATTAGCACAATTGACAAGAATCTTCAATTAGAAAGACAGATAACAAAGTAATTCCCCCTCTTGGTTCAACCCTTTCTGAAGCCCCCTACTCTTTGCTAGTTGTTTATGTCTATTAATGAGAAAGTGCCTTGGGAAGGAGTCTTGTCCTTGATTGTCATAAGAAGCAAGATGAGAACAGGCCGTCAGGAATTCGTTTGTCCAATAGGAAAAATACTGAAGTTAGGAAACTATATATAATAACTGTCTACAGAGCTACGAATATATATGAAGAATATATAAAAGCAAAAATCATTTTGGCATCAGGATCAAGAAGACACCAGAACTTGTGGAATTATCTGCATCTGAGTCTCCTGCTAGGCCAACAACATTTGTTCCCCATCTAGTCTCCCTAATGACAAGAAACATTGTATTTGTAAAAATTTAGTACTTAGGATATAGATGTTTACACAGCAACACTACTAAAATAATGCACATATATCCATAAAACCAAAAAAAAAACCACCCCAAAACCTAAACAAAACCCAAAACAAAGAAAACAGCAATCCAAACCCAAAAATCTTCAGTAGTTATCTTACTGGATGTTTTGAATAGATTGAAATACAACTACAAAGCAGTTTGAATGACTAACAGAAAGTGTGGACAAACTTAAAATATTTACACTGAGAATACGCACACTGGAGAATGCTTATTTACTTGCTGACATGCCCACTCTTCCCCCTCCTCCCCAGTCCCAGAGTGGGTGAGAAAAACTGAGTACACTAATGTCTTTTGTGGTAACCTAGTAACCTTCTCCTTTTTCTCCACAAGCTCTTCCTTCGTACCACACTTCCTTATTGCCAGCCCTCCAGAGTAATTGCAGCATGTCTTTATATGGCTTTGTTTTCCTACCCAATGCAGAGGAGTTGGGGTTATTTTCAATCTTCGAAAGCTTGTAAACAGGATCAAACAGGAACCCGGTCATCAGCAAGAGGAAGGCTAGAAAAATAAAAGCAAATGCATATCAACAATTTTATTTTAAGAAGAAAATACATCCAAAACATGAAACAAAAGCCTGGGCTCTGCTAGACATCCCCCTCCCCATTCCTTTTTATTTAGTTCGTGAACTCTTTTTTGCAGAACAGAGGCTGGTGTAAATTAATGTGTGACCCAACATATATCACGTGGAAAAGCTGCCATAGAAATATGTAATAGCAAAAAAAAAAAAAAAAAAAAAAAAAAAGAAAAAAAAAGTAGACATTATTAGAACTAAGGAAGCACCTCTTATCATGATAAATCAATACAAAGATTGAACTAGGAGAAAGATATGACTACATATTCCTGTTTCTCTAGAGTGTTTAAACAGCTCACCTACACTCAGAATTTTTGTATCCTCAACCCAACATGCTTGCACAATTAGCAGTGCAAGTACAGCACTGGGAGCAAGAAGTCCTCTGCATTTGCTTTTGTTTCCAGCTGACACCCTGTGAGTAGGAGGGTTACTCACACATTTAATCCATGACTTAGACACTGTCCTGAGGTTCTTGAGTTGCACCCGATCTTCCTGCTCGGGTGACAGAGTGGCATCTCCCCCAAGAACAACACACCCCAGAACTTCAGTGCCTCACATTCATCAGTGGAGTCAGCGTGACTTCCCAAACCCCACCTAGACCTCCACAGTTCAGGAGTGTGAGGCACCTCAGAACTCTCTGGGCACCTACTGCAGTTGTGGCTGCTGCTGTGTTACCCCAAGCCTTCAGCAGAGAGGGGAGAAATGCATCGTGGCACCAGGTGTGCAAGTGTACGATGCACAACATAGGAATAAGCATCAGCAAGTCTGAGCCCATACTTGTGACATGGCACCCTGTGCTCACACAGGCCAAAGTTCATCTCAGATATGAAGTGGTTGTCCTTCCAGTGAGGTTTGGCATCCCTAAGTTGTATTAAAGTATTATTATCAAGCTAGTCTAACGTAAACAGATAATTTGCAGTATGAAATATATGTATGACTACGAATAGGAATTTCTTTTATTTTTCAACTACAAAACACACACGCAACCAAATTCTGAAATCAACATCCTCAGTATATAAAACCAGGTACTTTTTCCTACTGGTTTAACTTGACAGAATTGCTTTTCCAGCCCTACAGCTCAGAGAGCTCCAGGAAAAGCAGCAGCGTGTAAGACACCAACAAGAGCAGGCTGGTGCATGAAGATTCAAAAGACAACCATCCCTGGTTCCCTACTGAGCTCTGCATGCAGGCAAACTTTGTGAAGACAAACCTCGATTTCCTACATTATTTTTGAGCAATCAGATAAACAAACAGAAATGTGTCCTCTATATATTTTGTATAGAAATTTCCTCAGTCATGAATTTCTGCTCTTAGAAAGATGAATATCTCTATGGGCTTTTCAAATCTGTGCTGAAGAAAGAGGGGGGGAAAGTCATTCCTCAATGAAGATAAGTTATCAACATTTTCTTGTACAAAGATAGGTCAAGTTTTGCGGGACCTATTAGACCACCTGTTTACCAGCATCACAAAGAACTGAAATATACCAATTGCTTAACTCTTATTACTTGGTTATCAAATTAACCATTCATTAACTAAATAGCATCATATAAAACTAGTCCTTTATCTTCCTTCCCTAACCCACACATTATTAATACAGCAGACATGGACCATGACCTGAGAAAAGAACAAGCCCCACTCAATTCGCTCCTAATTAGGATGAAATCCCTGGACAAAAAAAGGCAGGTCACAGGACAATCAGAACAGTAACACTTGTTTACAGAATATTCCCCATTATGTTTTTGCCTTTCCCAGCAACCTGGAACCAAGTGCTATCCCTGACCTCTTCATATCAGCAGAATACAAGGAAAAAGCAATACTCGTTTTGCTCATTCTCTTGTTTGCTGCTACCAACTTTGACCAGTGATACTTGCTCATCCTTATCTTGTCTCTGACCTATCTCCTCCTTTAACAAACTCTTTTAAAAACTTGTGATTTTCCATGACCACAGATATTTCTAGGTTTTTGAAGAGGCTTTGCCTTCTAATTTCTCCGTACTTAGCAGTTATCTTCCACAACCTGGGCAGGCACAGGTACAAAAAAAACCAACAGTAACATTAACAACAACAACCACCATCACCACCTGAATTTGAATCTCAGTTGTATTTGGGTTAGTTTACAACACTGTGACCCCCAGTTCATTCCCATACAGACGTAAGCATTTTCTTCTTGGTAATTTTATCTACATACAACTTTCTAGCTGGTGTCAAGGAACTTCAAAAGGGTTGTTTTATGACTGTTAGAAAAGACAAAGCAAAACTCAGGCTAACAACTGCATGCAAGCTTTGATGGGAGTGAGAAAATTTTTTTTTCAGGAGCAGAGCTGGAAATATCTGTATGGAAAAAGATCCTTTGAAAAAAATCAGATTTACTTGGACTAAGCAAACTTTAGTTAATTAGTTGAAGTAAAAATAAAAATGTGTTTTTAAAGATAAAAACCCACCTAATTCAACTGTTCATTAACAATGCAATGAAGCAATCACCAAACATTATCAGAGACTTCTGAAATTATGGTTCTTGGCTACAGTCTTGAGTGGAGACACAGAACCAGTAAAAAAAGGGCTTGTTGCCATGTGAAGTGACCTAGATCCTACTCTGCAATTAAATTCACTTTCATATTTACTGCAGTTTCCATAGGATAGACCTAAGAAAAATTCTACTTTTGAACTATTTCTTTGACTTTCTCTCTATTTCCATAACTAGTCCTACAATATTTTTGTTTCTACAGCAACGTGGTTGGGAATCATTATTCAGGAGGACTGTGAGTGCACCATTCCAGAAGCAGGCAACAGCTCTATGTACAGGAATTAAAATAAACCTTTCCAAAAAATCCTAATAAGAGAAAATTTTAGGTATAAAAATCTTGAACCATAGCACACACCCTTACAAAGACTTTTACAACACTAGAGAAAGTAATACACAATATAGTATATAATATCTCCTAGAGTAAGTTTTATGTATTGTATTATATTTGACTAAAGCATTTTTATTTAAATGTCGTCCAAATTTTAATAGTGGTGAAATCACAGCAACAGCCTTGAGAAGACCAAAGTCCTGCCTCCGACCACAACCGCCCCACGATCATCTCCAGACAGCCCTGCCTCAAAAAGCTTCCACTATCTGCAAGTTCCATTATCCTGTCCAAGGTTTGCCTCTTTACTGAGGCCACCAGGAAGATGACACACAGTGACAAACATTGTAGTGACTTTTCTGTGATGATGACGTTAGCTTGGGATATATTTTTAGGAAGCAAAGAGAGCAAAGCCCCAAAATTACTCCAGCAATTATCTGCTGGATATTTCTCAGGGACAAAAAAAAATTTAAAAAATCAAACCCCCAGCCCACCCTACAGTTTGCACAGAAAATGCAGCCTTTTACAGCAACTGTGACTCACAGCTCTCCACATTTCACCTGGTGTTTAAAGCTCCATTCAGTTACGCACTATAGAGAATGAGAGAAACAGGAACATGAGGTTTTGTACATTCACTTTCATTTTCACTAGAACTCTTCGAGGCTTACAGCTGTTAGTTTTTAACTCTTCAAGTTTTAAACCTGCCTACTAAAGGTTGAGCTGAATTAGTGAAGTGGTATAAAGAAAACTGTGTTGTTGCATCTTCTACAGGTGAGATCTTCAGTATCTAGCAAATTCTTCTTCACTCTTAAAAAATGGAATGCACACAAGAAAAAAGCATAAATGTTTTTGAAAACCTATTGTCTTCAGAGAAGACCCTACCTCCTACTTTCAAACTCTGAGTTCTCATTTTACAAGCCAAATTCCAATCCACATTATGGCCCTTCCGAACCCTGGTTTTGACAGCATGCACTAGGAAGAGTCACAGGCTGGCTCTGGATGTTTTTCCCACTCCAAAGCAGTCAAAACTAGTCTAAACAGAGTGGGCTTGGGGGTTGGTTTAGGGTTGGTTTTGTTGTTGTTTAGGTGTTTTTCAAATCATTTTTCTGCTAGAAAAATACCAGGTGGCTTATGCAAGATTACCTCCTCAGCAGCTACCTGTTCATTTGTCTGAGCTGTAAGAGAAAAGTCAGGAGGGGTAGTAGGTTTTATTGGGTTTATTAGTTTGGTTTTTTTTTTTTTTTCTCTCTATTTTTTTAAAATCTATTTGCCAACCAGAGTCATTTATCCCCTATTAGATAAAGTATAATAGACTATACCGAAAGGGTCACTGGCCTTCCATTTAATGATATTGCCGGCACCAATCTACATTTTCCCGACAGTGTCCCTCAACACAGAATAAATGGCTGATCTCTTCACAATAACAGCTGATTTCTCTTTATTAAGCTAAAAAGGTCACCATTTTCTACGGCTGGGCCGCCCTGCACTATTGATAATTTTATGCATAAACAAATGGCAAATTTGTGCCACATAAATATGCATTAGCAATTACTTTTTCCTCGGGCAACGCTCGCCGCATGCAAATGTGTCCCTCACAGGGCCTGGTGGCTTTTGTTTTAGCTCTTGAACAGCTAAACAAAAGAGCACAATAAACAGTTTAAAAATTGCCAATCAATAGGAAATGCAAATGCAAAGGTAAATGGCAGGAAACTTGCCCAAACAAATAAAACTAAATCAAAAAAAGCCAAACAAAAATCATGCAAAGAAATACATAAATAAATGGAAAGGACTCTCTTTTCTCCCCACACTCTACCTACAACTCTGTTTTATTTCTTTTTGATAGAGACATGGCTAAGGTACTGTTTGCACTGCAGCAGTGGAACACAAATGGAAGCATCTAAAATGTACACATGGCTTGAGTATGTTTTAAGCTGGACCCACACCGGCATCCAAAGGAGGCAAAAGAAGGATGTCTGTGGAAATTCATAGTGGATTCATGGCTTAGCTTTTTCTGGCTGCACATTTCCGTGAAAGATTTTTAAAGAAATGCTACATTTGAAGGAAACACTGAAAAAAGCTTCAACATCGTCTGTAAATAGTGATTTGGGATTTTATTACTGGGGAAGTGCCCAGAAAATACCAAGCTATCTGTGACTACATACAGATGTCTGTAGTAACTGCCTAATAAATGTTGTCACTTGAGAGAGTTGAACTACATATAATTTCCTTTACCCCAGGGACAGAAAGCTTGATTTTCCCTTGTCTTATTCTTGGACTACTCAATTCCGACAGCAAGTCAAAGTTGTATATAAGACACAGGATAAGGGGAAAAAATCAAACCCAGACACTAAATTGGTATGACCACAGAAACCAAAACTGACAATTTTAGGAGAACTGATGATTGCTTTGAATTTTCCCCTTCAACAGAGGAGCTTTAATGCTGCAGAGGACAGAGTATGACACATACAGTGATTATTATTGTTTGTAGGCAGACTCGTACACGTGGGCAAAGAACCCAGCTCAGTAATGCAGGAACAACACATTGTGCACAAACATATGCTAAGGCCGCCTCAATGACCCAGCCAAGAAACCTGCTTTCTTTCCACACAACTTCTGAGGCAGAAACTTTCTTTTCACGACTAGGATTGGGAAATGGAAAGGCATGAGGGATAGCCGGCAGTGTAAGCTGTACCTCAATCTACAAATGTTTATGAAGAAGCCAAACTTAAAACATGTAGGCTTACATTCTGTTCTTAAAAAAAACCAAAAAAACCAAAAAACCAAAAAAACCCCCAACAAATCAAACCTAAAATGTAATTTAGTTCAACAGAAATTGAAGAGACTAATCCTGAGCTTCAAGTGTTTCCCGCATAGGGGACATCATACAGCAGGTAACCCACGTCCACAAATTTGTATGGTGTTACCGTCCAAGGATTTTATTTTTAGCGAATGGGAATGTTCCTGTCAATGTAAGCATTCAGCAGCAATCCTACGTTTTTCCCACCCAATCAGCTGTCACGGAATGACAATTTCACAGAATTCATTTCCATGAATTATACTAAAAATCAACAAGCTGATAAATATAAATTTTTTGCCAGTTAATTCGGTTCATTTCTTGCCTTTCACTTTCCCTGATTTTGGCTTGGATGATTTTGTAACACCACTTTACTGTAGGACTTTTGATCCTGATAGAACCTGATAGAAGTGTTAAGGGCTATAGTGGCAGTGGTAATTTTTTTTTAACTATTCTTTTCCTAAGAGCACTCTTACACATGGTCCAGTATAGGAGAAGCTGCATCAAGCACAGGACAAGATACTCACTCACAAAGAGAAAGTCCTCATTTTAGGCTTTTAGCCAAGAGCACTCCTACACCAGTAACACATTTCAGCCACAAATCCACAACTTGCTATTTCTCTAAATGGTGATAAGATGATCAATTCAACATAGTACATATGTGAGATATACAGAAATGCCCTCTTGCCCCCTTGCCATCAACCTTTCGTGGCTCTGCTTTTTCCCTTATCATGCACCAAGGGGAAAAAAAAAAAAGGGATATTGATAATAGCACCTTCTGCTTTGGGTAAGTCAAGGCTCACCCAACAACTGCACACTCATTAAAGAGAGCATCCTCAGTTAAGACACTCTGCCTTCTGCAACTGGCCTTGGAGCTGCTCCTCAAACATGCCCATACTGCCAAGCGGCATCCACCTGCTAGCAGACTCACTGCAAATCCCAAAGACTTCAGAAATAACATCTTGCAGAAATTTGCATACCATTTTGTTAAGCTGAATGTGATTGAAAGACCCATGGTTAGACACAAAGTTCTCCTAAGGTCATCAACAGAGTGAAAAAAGGCATGAGCAGGTATGCTAAAGCAAGATCAAATAAATTGCTTAAATGTCACTGCAAAGGTAGTTCTCACGAATGTCTCTGTGGCCAGTCTACTGCCATTAACATAGTTAGAAAGTCTGTAATAGGAAGAAAATTATTACTACATAAAATATTCCTACAAAGAGAGACTGCTGCAGAATTGAAATGAAAAGATGTAGCTCGATCTGTTAATGCCCATCCCACATGTGTGAATGTGATGAACAGTGGAGAATGAAATGACTGTTAAATCTCTGTTAACAAGGGTATTTTAAATAGAATACATGGGTCCTTCTGTATTGCTACCACGTCTTAACAAAATTTGATAGGGTTATTCATGTTAATCCCCAAAACTAGCACTAGCACTATCAAAACAAGACCTCCAAAGAACATACCAAGAGATGGCCATTTTCTACAACAGTGGGTGGAGTTGTTTTTGTGAGGAGGATGCAGCTCAAGAGAGTTAGAGAGGAATAGAGAAGAAACTATTTTTGTCAAATTCAAGCTCTCTAGCTCTCTCTCCCAACAATTTCAGCTTCTACTCTTCTTTTTTAGCCCTCATTTTCAACAAAAGTTATTGTCACTAGCGGTTAAAGGAAGTCTTTTTCTGTAAAAAAAAGACAGAAACGAGCACTCACAACTACAATCTTCATAGAAACTTGCTTTTAATATAAAGATTGCATATTTTTTTACTTTGTTTACTATTTTCCTGGAAATCTTTAAAGTTAGAGCTTTCTGGCAAGAGTGAGTTTCTTTAAGAACTTTAATACTGAACAGAACTGTCATTGATAGTGTCTAAATACTTATTGTGTATATTTTTATATGGTTATACACTTGGAAAAAAGATAACTAGATGACAATACAGATGCTGACACATTTGCAGGATAGGCTTTTAGAATTTAGTCGTATAGCAATTCTTTCCTTGAGGTCATGTTATTAGATCATTACACGTGTGCACTCATACACTCACACACACACCCGAGGATACTCAAAAGCAACTAATTTCAAGCATTACAGATTAATCCTACCTCCTCCCCCCTCCCAGACTAAGTATTAGCACTTCAAGATGTGTCCCACTAATGCAGCTACACCCCTCCTCTTTGATTCTTCATTCTTCTCCCTTCAATTCATTGCTTTCAGTTGTTTTGAATTGGGAAACATCAGAAACTGTCAGCAAGAATTTAGCATGAATTAGTATCGGAAAATTAGTGGGTTTTTTAATTAAAGAAAATGTGATGTTTTTGTTCTCCAAATCTCCTCCTTCCTCTTCTCTCTCCACCCCCCCCAAGAACAATCAAAATGTGCTTCTGCAATCAATCTATCATCGTCTAAAAAGCAAGCTGGATTTCTTCTCTTTCCTTCATATTCACTACCAGTAATAGCTCCATGATTAAGACTCAGCTGACAGTTCTCATGCCACTGAAGTTGAAAAAAATCCAGCTCACTCCTCCAGTAGCTGAATTGGTCCTGTAGGAAGGGGAGGGGGGAAGGAGTATGGGGAGATAAACACATCTGATCGGAAGACATCCGCAGTAAGGCAACGCTCCCTGCTCAAAGCTACCAAAGCACCCATCCCAGGCAACTACAGCCTCTCAGCAGATAACAGATTTAAGTATTCCACTCAAAATAGTAAGAAAAAATTCTGAAGGTTTCCATATGAACCCGGCAGAATTGACCAAATGTATCCATCTGTTCGCTTTCATATAAGCAATATGTATGCTGCCAGGATTGGACCTCTTCTAGGGCAGGGCCCTGGGACTTCAATTACATCTGCCACTTCCCCGCTTTACAGCAGCCTCAGCAGCAAAGCAGGAATTTTATTTTTTTTTTAAAAGCCTCAAAATAGCATCCTGAGGAAACACACAAGAAAATGACTATTTCTACATTTCCCCCCTTTTCTACCTGATGACTTAGCCTCAGTACCTAATATTAATATCAAATGGGATGTTCTGAGCTGAGAAACATGGAAGCATTTCAAGAAAGCTTTTTAGTGTCTCATTTCCATCTCCTTAGCTCAGAAGGGACTATTTCATAAGCAAATTTGAACACCTTCAAGCAACTCATGATGAGAGTATCCCGAATCAAATTAGTTACCTTGCCTCTATTAAACTGGCAAAGCAGCAAATCCTCATCCCTCCTCGCAGTATATAATCACCAATACAACAGGCAGACCAGAACCTCCAAATATGGCTGCACCTTACATACCCCAAACTTGAATTACAGAATACAGATTACTTTTGAAAATTTATATTGCTGATAATGTTGCTCATTTCAGCTATGACAATTTTTTTTTTCCTGATGCAAGCATGGAAATCTGTTTCCTTGAATGCAAAGCAGTGTTTCTTACTTTAGCAACTGCGGTACATGCAACGAATCACTACAATAAAGGAAAAGGTAAATTTTGAGTAATTCACTAAATCTCTGGAGTAGTGGTTTTAAAAGGACTGAATTCTAACCAACCGGTGTTGTAAAGCCCCTGTTATGGTGTTTGCTTTTCTCTCTAAATATCCAGCATATCAGCAGGAATCACACCACCACTGATCAAACCTCTTCCACCACTCCATTGGAAACACCGTACTGTTAGTTGTGGTTGGCCTAATATATAAAGTATTTGTAAGAAAATAAATGCAGCAGACAACACACAAAAACAGTGAGTATAAAAACTGAAAAAATGAACTGCTTGGCTTCATACATTGCCATTCATGACCTGAGCCACACATTTTTTTTAGATCACTCTCACTCTGACTGACACAGCTTAAATCATTCTTGGATGACCTTGAAATGTGCATGGAGGAAAGCAACTCTTGCCACTTGCCCTTTGCAACCACCCATCGGAATGTTGTCCAAGACTGAGGAAGAGGGAGCTCTCAATTTACACATATGCAGAAAAGACTTGCTGAAAATCAGTGCAACAGACAGAATGGCCTGGTATGTTGGGCATGCTACCCCTACGCAGGTCCGTGTGCCTCCCTCATTGTGCCAACCTGCTTCACAAGCCTCTTCCAGCAGCTCTTCTGAGTCATCAGAGTGCTCCCAGGTTTTACGCCGGGAAGCGCTACAAAGGCAGTGAAACGTCACGCCCTTCTGTTTGCTGCCAAATTGTGAAGGCAGATGAAGCAACTTAACTCCATGTAAAGACCTAAAGCACAGAAAAGCAGCATGGATTAAAAAAATGGAGTAACAGGGGCTGGCAGGAGCTGAGGAGAAACAAGTATGGGTGAAGATGAGAGAGACAAAAAATAATTTAGAATACACCAAGACTGCCAGAGGCCACTACCCTCATAACTGGGAGTAACTGCTGGACTCCTGACTGACTCAACCCATCTGCTGCTGTCCACAACCGGCAGAAACTAGCAGGACTCTCTTCTAAGCATCTGTAACAGCCCTCTGATGACCTAAGTGAGAGGGAAAGGGTGGTAGACCTCTACAACATTTTCAGTTTAATTCTATAAAAATTCTGTGGTTAAAAAAGTATTGAACCAAAGTGAGCATTCAACAAAATACTGTACTCTAAGATTTTACAATCATTCCTTATTTAGCCATTGGAAGCCCAAGCTAAGATTCAGTCTTTGTGCATACACATTGCAATACTTTCTAATTATATGGTCAAATTCCATTTTTTTCTAGGAGAATATCACCCCAGAAGAGCCAGGTCTGAGAATGAACACAAGCTGCATACTTACAAAGTTGTCTGCTGGCCCATGAACTCATTTGTTTTAGGTACTGGAACACGAGAATTGCAGGCAGCAGAGATTTGCAAGCCAAAAGGAGGATGGTTTTGCAGGAATCCAAAATCTTTGCAGGAAGCCCTTTGTCACACATGTCCCACTTTCTGACCTGGTGTACCTGAACATATACTTGGGGATGCTATATTTTGCAGTCAAGTGATGCTTTATTTTAAAGATATAAACAGCTACAATAAAGTGAAAACAACATTTTGAAGAGTCAGATCTGACCCAGGTGCATTTAGAAGCCTATCACAGGAGTTACCTTCCCTACATATCAAATGAAGGCAGAGGGGTATCTTTGGAGACTTGCATGGAGAATTTAATTCCAAGTAGACTCTGCATTTCCTTCTCTCTACTGACTGAGCAGAGGCCTAAGCAAGACACCTCCTCTCCAGTTATCATCATGGAGATAACAGAAGAAGCTAAGGGCCTGTATCTACCCGGGATCAGCCACTCCACTGAAAGCCCAATCCTTCTACAAGCCTACCACCAGGCCAGTTTGGAGCCTGGATTGTCACATGGCTCTGGCCTTCTTGGTGCACAATAGCATCACTTTGGGAGAAGGGTGGAAAATACCTTTTTCCTCGGGGTTCCCCTAAAACAGATGACAAGGGCACAACTCTGGGTAGGACAGTTCAGACACTTCACGTGGTCCAGAAAGTCCCTAAGGCAGATAAATATTTAGAATTAAGCAGGCTTCAGTGAGCTGGATTGCTGCCAGGATTTAGGATGACTGTAGCTATATAGGTAGAATTTGACTGAACTGAGGTGTTTTCTTCCCTTTCAAAAACTTCCCCTAATCTCTAAAACAGTACTACCAAGATGGATGTTGTGAGAATCAATTAACATCTTTACAACATATAGATAACACAGTGATAAGCATCACAGAGGAGTCTACAGGAAGTTACTAATTTTCACATGTATTGGTTACACCAATAATATTACGGAATTGCTGTTTTTAAGCTGGGGTTTGAATATGTACAGAATATGCCTGCCACAGGGACACACAAAAAGGATTAAAAAAAAATATGGAATATCTTCTCATTCCGTCAGTACTGTCATTTCAGTGGTCTGATATGTGATCATGTAATTAAAGACTGTATCATAATGCATATGCACAAAGGGGCTGAATTAAGGTTGTGCAGGCAAATCTAATTCTGGCATTTCCTATGGTTTGAGAGCCTGACTTCACAATCTTAGTGTTCATTTATCCAACAGTTTCTGTATGTAATATCATACATTATATACACATGTCGGGAACACCTTCCCCATTGCTGCATATTGTGATTTTGGGAGATATGTTTACACACATATGAACACACACACATTGCAAAAGCAGGATAATCCAGAGCCACATCCTCACCACTGACCATCTTTCCTCCTAATTCACTGGCATTGCTCACTGCCATTGGTTTAACCACAAGAACAACCAAATTCTTTTTTACGCATGCTAGTTCAGTTTGGTTTATCCTTGGGGAAAAGCACTTTTTCTCCCCTCTTACAATTTCAGTATCTTTTCCACTTACTGAGCACAACTTTCATTCCAGCCCTTAAACAACTCACAGAAAGAGCTCCATTAAGGCACTTTGCTGTACTTTCTTGCCCTGACACTGCCTGTTTTGTCTGCCAAGCTCTGGCCAGACACTAATGCTTACTTACCCAGTTCCTGGATTTCCAGCCTGCCACTGTATGCCTTCCCAGTCCTTGGGGTATTGATTCTGAGTGGGATCCTTGTAACACACAGGTAGTTTTGCCAGCTAAGCCCCAAGGAAGACGCTTCATTCCCAGCCAGAAGATGTGCCAACTTAGTCCATGTGCACCATTCATTCCCCAATCACTGTCCATTGCTCTACATCTTTGTTATTCACTAATAACACATCTTTCAAAACAAACCCAAAAACCTCACACAACTAGCCTTAAATACTAACACACTGCTGCAATACACACACACACACACACTGCTCTACAGCTCTCAACCAGGAGTTCTCAGATAAGCTTTTCCTACAGCCACATGTAGCAAAATGCACTGCTTGTTCAGGTTTTAGCATGTGTTTTCTGGTGTACAAATATTGTACTGTTAGACCTCATGAGGCAGGTGAGCATGCCCTCACTGAGGGAAAAATCACCCTGGTTTGTACTAATGATAGCCACAGTCAGCTCCAGGACTGAAATAATGGGAATTTCCTCTAGCACAGTTTCATAAAAGCAATGTTGAGCACTCACAGACACTAAAATCACCTTGAATCTGAGCTTCCTGAGAGGCAGTTTGCAGTCTCTCACAGTTAACAGTCTAGATCCTTTCCTCCTCCTCACACCAGTTTTCTCTCTCAATTTCATAGAATACAACCTACAGTTGTCCTAGAATTTCAGAAAGTGATAATTTTCTGTAGAGGTAGTTTATCTGACATTGGGCCTATAGCACAGGAGGGCACTTGTAGCTTCTAATCATCCTCTCCATCTGTTCACCATAAGCAATGTTGATCTTCAAATTACACAACCTACACAATCCTGAAAGAGTCTTTTACTTTCCGGTAGGACAATCTGCTCCTTCCCTTTCCCCGTTTATTGCAATCTGCAGAATCCTTGCACTGCCGCACATACGGAGAATGAGAACATATCAATCCACCCTAAATGACCTCGAAAGGCTGAATCAGTTAACCAAAATAGGCAGAAACTGCAGCTTTCCAGTAGACTCCCCCTTCGTGAAGTTATCTGTAAATCCCATTCTTTGCAACGCAGACCCTGCAGTAAGACACTGATCATAAATGTGGTCCCAAACAATGCTGAAATTATGTCAGTGTCTCTGTGGAGTCTGAAATACTGTTCCCAGCAGCCTGTCCTGAGCCATTCTGGCCGAGGCAGCCTGATCCTTTCTTCAGGCATGCAGTCTTGGAGCCGCCCCAGCCCGGCATCACGCCACCCACACCTCTCCCCACGCTTTGAAAGGTGTCTGCAACAGCACGGATGGGCAGGAGGGGCGACAAGCCAGCTGGCAGCACTGCACTCCTTTGTCTGCCCAGGAGACAACCATTTCAAAGCAGAAATGCAATGGGTGAGGCTTCCAGGAGAGGAAACAGCAACCATGATAGGAAGGAAAGAACTTGGGCACTCCGATGCCTGACCACAGGTGCTCCCATGAGCTCAGATCAAATGGGAAGTAGTTAATACAGTTAACATAGAGAAGATGAAGAGGAAAAAACAGCTATCTGGCTCTCCAAAACATCAAATGAACCTTTTATCTGAAAGATTTGTAGTGATAGAGGATCTTGGGATGTTTTCTTGTAGTAGAAATACTGTATGTACTGCTCCACCGCTACTTCATTGGTATCATCAGCCACAAGCCACCAAAGGCAGGAGGATGTGGTGCTAAGTGGCATAAAAACTGCTAAACACGTTTTAAAAAAATCCTAAACAAAATAAAGCCCCAAAAAGTCACACAAACACCAAAGCAGGTCGATTTGCCCTGTAGCCAAAAGATGCTCCACAACATGGAGCTGAGTCACACAGGGTAAATGAGCCCAAGTAGGGACAAACAGACTGTTAGTGATACTTAAGAGCTGACAGTATATGGCTAAGTGGCTGCCATCACTGTGGCAGCTTTATCACACACCAGTGGTTGGTAATGCTGTACACACCACAAAACTGATGTTGATGTTCCTAAGCATAAGCCGTTGCATGTGCACTTCTCTTAAAGCTCCATCTCCTACACATCTGTGAATGCACGAGAATTCAGCTTTCATTGCATTTTTATTAGGTCTCTATCCCTCCTGCTTCTGGGTAAAGCTGGCAGAAGCACTACTGACTTAAGGCCTGAAGTAAAACAAAGACATCATGATATTTTTGCTTTAATCCTAATGTTTATAAATCAAATATTGGAATTATTTGGCTAGGTCCTTTAAAAAAAATAAATCTGGCCTTATATTACAGAAAATATCTCCAGGTATTTGAAACTTGAGGCATAAACAACCAAGGATATCAGGCATGAGTAGAAAGGGATGACTAGCAATGTCTTACCCCCACATATGCCCCCAGTCTGGCAAGCGAACCTGAAAATGTGGCACTACGGCTTTTCCTCTGCTCTCAGTATCATTCGTTAACCATACTACAACATACTATTTTTAGCTACTTCTGCCTTACAAATGGAGTCTTTATGCATAAATGCCTGCGAGAAACAAAATTTTCAAGACATGCTTTGGTCTTGGGCAATTTTACTCCAGGCATGAGAAGCAGCATGTCCTCCTGACACAGGAGCAAGCTGTACCCTACCTACGGCCCCAGTGTTTGAGTCTTTAATTCGATAAACATTGTGATGAGTAAGGACTTGATGTTTTACTTTCCAAATGTTTATTTGTCTGTACCGTTTTTTCCTATTAGCTCCACCAACTAACGTGTCTGTGGATCCTCATAGGTTAAAATTGAATTTGGTTAACAACAGGTTTGCAGACAAGAAGCAACAGAGAATATGCATTTCATTATTCTTGCTTAATATACATAGGTGCTCACACACTCTATTTTTATGATCAAGGGCTACTAAACCATTTCAGTAGCTATACAAAACAATTCCAAATTAAGCAAATAAGTATTAAGACTTCCAGATTGTCAAAATACAACTTTTTCCTTTTTTTAATATCAAAAAGGCTAAAATTCAAAACAGGTCAGAGTGGATTTATTTTTCTGGGGTGTTAGTTTTCGCAGGTAGCAATGACTGACAGCTCCTATCGTCTTGGCAGGGAGATCTATGGGCACACCAGGTTTGCAAACGTGTCCTAAGGAAGGGTTTGTAGCTGCTTGCCAGGCTGCACGGCAGCAACAGGAAAATAATAAGGGGCATCAGTGAGCCCTAGCTACAAAGGAACATGTTCCTACATAGCAGCCTTTTCAGTCCTTTGCTTAGGAAGAGCTGACTGTAATTCTAAGAACACACAGGGCATTAATAAATGCACCCTGGCATGGGAATTATCTCCAAAGGACTAGCTGAAATTTCTGATTTTAAGTTTAAAAGACAACATGGCTTTCACAGTGCCTAGAGAAGGTGACTTAGAAGACATAGCTGTGTTGGGTATCAAGTCTCAGCATTCCTTCACCTCCAGTCCCAACGATCCTGCAGTGAACACACAATATCTATGCGTCCTGTGCTCAGTAGAGCCAAGCAGAGATTCTTCACTGCCTTGCCAGGGACCATGCCTTCAACCTGCTAGTTCCAAACACATCCCACTTTAAGAGCAATGCATTAAAATGAAGAAAACTTAAAACTCAAGATTCAATACTTTCCGCCGACTATTCTGCAGCACTCGTAAGATCATCCTCTTTCAACATTTTTAAGTAATATTAATTAATGCATAGAAAGTCTTCCAAGCCTAGTAAAACCATAACTTACAAATATTCCAACACTGTTAGGCAGAGCCCAAGTTCCACTGCAAATAGTCGTACCTTTTCTGCTTTTAACAGCACAAAGCAGAAATAGAAAGAAGCAACTGGGAAGAACTTCAGGGAGACAAAAATTAGTTTTCCAATAAGTAAGAGTGTGGGTATTGGAGTGGAAAACAGTAGCAAGATAAAATACAGGCTCAGAAATAAGTGTAAGAAGCTTGAATGTTGTTACAGAAGCCAATCGAAAACACTCAGATACCGTTAACTGTGGTGGGATGTCTCTGTGTGCCAGGGACGCTGGTGGCAATATGATTAATATTCCAGGTACAAAAGCAAAAGGAAGTGGGTTTCAGTGTGTTTTTTAACTCAAGACCCTGGGGGGAAGGTATTAGTTCAAGCCTGGAACAAATCTCTGGAAATTAATGATAAATCAGACAGAGGGGTCAATGTATTATAAGGGACACATCTAAAGCCATTATTTTATAACAGCTGATGGCAATAGCTGCTCAGGAGGGAAAAAAATAAAATGCTGATTTTACAGATATTTGGAGGGGGAGAATTAGCTCTGTAGGGAAAAAGGGCAGAAAAGATGGCAGGATACAAAGGTCCACCAAGATTTATTGAAAACCAGAGGGGAAATGTAAGCTAAGGGGAATGAACATTCAGTGCACACAAAACAGACACTACAAAACACAATAATTGGACAGAATACTAACATAGCCTCTATTAAATAAAAATAAAAACAAAATTTTTAAAAAGGCAGCTCACCGACAAGACCAAAAGCATCACTGCAGTCCAAGAGCGAAGGTGCACAGAGCAAGCAGCCCTGTGATCCCAATCACAGTTCAGCCATACTGACTAGACATTCCCCCCTGCCTTTTTCTGACTACCACTGGCTAGGTAATAGCAAGCTTAATACATCTGGATTTATGATTAAAGAGTACTTAGAAAAGATTGATTTGCCCTGCCCGACAGCAAACATGAATAGCCTGGAAAAAAGAAATAAAGGGTTAGAAATCACACAGACTTCAGAAGACATGAAAAGGGACAAAAGTGCTGGCCTTAGTGGCTTTTATTTGAAAAAATAAGTCCACCCCCAACCTTCAGATTACATACCCCTTTGTACCAGAGGCAGGATAATAAAATGCTGTGTAGAATGACATCAACATGAATCTTGCCCAAGAAGAAATTATTGAATGCATAAACAAACTTTTCCATCCTTCTATGCCTTGCATACTACACTCTTTAAATACATGCATCAAGGCTAAGAAAACTTAAGTGGAACAGGTTAAAACACATTCATAGGGCACCATACTCTATTATTTACTTGTCAAACATCACATTCACTCAAGAGGGGTTGGCTTTCAGAGAAGTCAGGTAATATTCAATGTCAGAATCTAGTTCATAATAAGTGGTATCTAAATGCAACAAGCCATTACACCACTAAGGATAAAAATCTCCTATTCAGTGCTAATCAAAATACATAAAAGGTGCTAAATCTTGGCACCTGGAAGAGGAATTAATCTGTTTCCTGAATACAGACTCAAGAGTACTGTCACTGCCGGTATCAGCATCCAAAATTCCTCCACTCTTCCTCACATGATGAGGGCTGTGACAACCATCCTGGTGGACTGACATACACTGACACATGCTGACCACAAATCAGAGGAAGATGTCAAGTATTCTCTACCAGCCAGCTGTCCACAAAATAAAATGCTGCTGCTCTGTTGATGGAAAGGGAGGGCTCAGCTGGTCATTTACTGAGTGATCTTCAACTTGGTTTTGAGAGGGAGCCGAGCAACGCGCAGCGCGCTCAGAGCTCTGCAATCCCCTACCTATCATGTGCTGCAACCAGCCAGGGCTTCATCCTAAGCAGCTGTCAGCTCAACATTTTCAAGAGCAACAAATTCATTAAAATTGTATAATTATGGCTGAAACTTTCCATGATACCCAGGACATTTAATCATACGGCTTGGTTTCAAATTAACCAAGTCTCGAATACTTCAACCAGTCTTAAAAATTCCAGGCTATATATCTATATATCTGTCAAATGACACAAATTATTCAGATTATTAAAAAGGTCTTATCCTTAAATTACCCTTTTACTTTTGAAATGCAGATTCCATAGTAACAAAACTTCAAGAGAAAATAATTCAGAAGAACAAAATTAAAATGGACATACACATGCTACGATACAGATCTTTCAGGAAAGATCAGATATTAAAAATTAAACAGCATTGGGAACCAGTCACTGGTAAATTAAAATCAAACTAAGCAAAAATCCCATTAAAACCCATCAACTTTCACAGGTACACAGTAGCAGAAATACTACAGGCCACAACAGGATATGACCTAAGGCACCAATTTTATTGGAGTTGGCCAAAAGCACAGAACAAACACAACTTGGATAGTGGGAAAACACAAAACAAAGTTTATGACCATTTCTTCAAAATTTGCATCCAAATTACAACTGTCCAAACAAATCTCCAGTTCCTCATGTCCTTTCTAATTTGCAACATGAAAATTTCCTGCAGTACAACAACCTGTTTTGCCCAAGCACTGAGCACTAAAATTTCCTATTAGAAAAGCCGATGGCAGTTCTCATTATTTATTTCCTCTTAAACTCAACTAGAAATCATTATGTAAAATTTCGTATTTGGAAAGGATAAAATATATCTGAGACAAGTTGGGATAAAATAAACTGGCAGTTACCTGCAGCTGCTCATGGGTGTATGAAACATTAGGAAAAATACAGGAGATGGAATTTAATGTGCAAAGTGAAGGCAAGACTGCCAAAGGTAATTGAAAAAAAAATATTACACAGGGTTTGCATTTTCTCCCATCAACACACTGTAGGGCATTGGATATATATGAGAAAAATATCTGCAATTCCATAACATAACCAAATTTTACCACTCCCTTCTCATTCCTGTTGTCACAATTAACAACATGCAAGCCGTACAGCTGATATCAGCCTGGTGTATCCCTGTGCTCCTTATGTGGGCTTTTCCTGCTGTAGAGCTGGTTGCATTACTTAGTCCCTTTCCCTCCCCTCCTTCCATAGGGAGCCTTCTCTCAAATCTTAAATAGAAGCCACGAGTTTTTCCTTGCAATCTGATTATCAATTTGCACCTCAGCAATGGAAGGCTAGAGCTCTATTGTTTTGTTAATTGTCAATTTGCATCTTTGAAAGGTGTTGTGCATTTTCTTCTTTTGGCAGGTTAGGACTAATTCTGTATGTTAACATATATGTGAGTGATTTGGGTAAAAAAATGTTTTCTTTTAGAATGCAGTTTATTTAAAATGTGCTGCTGTATTTATTTTCTTTTGGTAAGTTGCTAAGTTTTCTTGGACAAATCTTGTTCCAAACCAGTAGGGACCACTTTGCCTAAGAAAGAGCTAAAAGGATAAAGCTCCTTTTCCAACCGGTTTGTAGAAGTTTATTTAAATATTACCCTCTAAAAAAGGAAAAATTGTAAAGGAATAGTTAATTACACTTTCCATTTATGACAAACAATCAATGCACTCCTGTGAGTGCCAGTCTTCAGACTCAGCAACCACATACCTTTTTTTGGTAAATAAAATTCCTTTTACTCCTGCAAAGCCCCTGCCCTGTATTAAGGATGCATGAAATAGATGGACTCATGAACAGTACAATTGCTAATCAGTTTTCAAATGCAGGATGGCTGGAGATGTGAGCTTTTCAAAACTGCAAGCTGCAAACGAAGAGGTGGCCGAAGTCACTCCTGATGAACAACAGGGCAGACCTCATCTGCATGGAAGAAGGTTTTAAAATCCTCCGAGCTACAAAAAGTAGGAAAATCCTGGAAAAAAATACTTATAAATGGATTCTGAATTGTAGAATGGTTTGGAAGGGACCTTATAAAGATCATCTAATTACAACCTCCCTATCATGGTCAGGGAAACTTTACCATACTACTCAGAGCCCCATCCAGCCTGTCCTTGAACACTTCCAGGGATGGGGAATAATACTGAAGTGACAAAAGCAAGTAGAAATTCCTGCTAAAATATCAGACAGCCACCAAGACAAACACTCGAGCTGAGACTACAATCTATCCAAACACAGAAAAATCAAATAACTACAGGAAGACTTAACAAGATAAGAAAGCCTTAGTTTCACAGAAGTCCGTGTGTTAAAGCTGGACACAGAATGGGGAGTGAGAGGACGACTATCAGAAAATGACGTATTGTCTTTGTACACTTGTCAATGTTTCACTTAAGCTCACGTTATTTTCTTATGCTAGGATTCACCAATGTTAATTTTATCTGCCAGCAAGTGCTAAATTTTCAACTGGGAGCTAACTAAAAAAAATAAAAAGTACACCAACCCATTTTAAAACAAACAAACAAAAATGAAACAATCTCAAAAACCTGACAACTGGATCTCCTGCTAAGCCATAAAATCTCACAATGTGAGATCAAAAGGGGAGACTTCATGAAATTTCTATACTAGTCCTAAAGAGATGAATCCAAGCTCTATTGGCAAAAGTAACTCAAGTAATAGACTTCCACATACTTTAACTCTGTGAACAGTTGCAGGTCCTGACCAGCTCTGAGCACTTAGAACCTGCAGAATCAGGACTCAAATCACTCCTGCTCTCTCAACTTTTATTTCCAAACAAATCTGGAAAGCAGCTTAAGAGGAACTGCAATGCTGAATGCATGTTAAAGTCATATAAAAGAGCAGGAAAGTATTTTATTATCCACATCAGAAAACATTCTCAGTTTTACAGACTTCTTCCTAGCAAGCTGAGACTTGTTATAATGCCCACCAGCTATATGTTTGTGAAGATCAAGGACATTTATGTCCATGATATCAGAAGAAATAGATGTGTTCAAAGAACAGGAAGAGAAAGTGTCTCTGGCTTTGGGGAAGCCTCTGTCATCAAATCATCCTGTTTTCCACATAAAAGTAGGCCCAAAAGTTAAAAGACTGTCTAAGTTTGAGCACTGGACAGTTGGAGGTGTGAGTAAAATGTTTAACTTGGTTCTGTTCAATCACCAGAGAAAATAAAAATAGAATAATAATCAAAGCCCTATTATAATATTAAGCAAATTATCAAATTTTTAGTAAATTACAGTTCCTGTAACTGAGGTTGAAATACTACAAAAATGGACAATCATGGAACTCCCAGAACTTCTTGTTTTCATGTGACAGGAATGACAAAAGGCCCTTCCTTTATAATCTTTGGAGTAGAGCAGGGTGAAGCCACAAAGATTGGATTTAGACCTAGATTCCACCACAGGGTCTTTCCTATAGAGTTCCTTTTCACTTGCCAGTTGGAGAAAACTCAGAAGACAGTGGAAATATTGAAAGCCTTCTACCCAGAAAAAAAAAGAAAACAAACAAAACAAAACCCACCACGAAAACCTCCAAAAAAGTAATACAGGCCTTTAAGTGATGAATTCAGTCACATGGGCAGATCCACATTGATCATCTAGACAAAAAGGCCTGTTGAGATCCCATTTTGACACTCAAGATCAGGAAGGAGTAGAGAGACTTTTTAATTTGAATTTACTTGCCCATCCTTTCATGATGGCCAATACAGAATACACAGCAAACAGTGAATTTATACACGAAACAAGATTCATTACATAAGGAAAACCTCAGATTTGCTGAAATTTTGATACCACAGACACAGATTAGGAGACCTAAAAGCAATTTTGTTGGATGTCCCCCTTGATAATAAAAATAAATCTTTTCCTGTTTGATGGTTGGGTGATCAGACATAGCTTTGCTTTGGGTTTGACCTAAATTTCTCTTAGTCTTATTAAAGAATCAAAACTGGTAAGGTAGTGCTTCAGCAAGTTGACATGCCTCATATCCACATGTTTCATTATCTCATCTATTCTCTCTGTGTTATGCCCTGAAAAGAAGAGGAAAACCTCCTCAGATGGCACTAAGCATTTCAGCTGGTCACATTCCCTACCAGAGACAACACAGAAAAACTAAACACTTGCCAGAATTGGGCACGTAGGGATCTTACAATCATCCTGTGCCAATACAATGGCTGAAGATGGACAAAGCTCTAACACATAAAGATACATAAATATACAAGAAAATCTCTTAAATACTCCACAGATCAGTTCAGCACTTCCAGCAGGCTATTGAAGTCTCTGGGAACACATTTCTGACTCAATGGTGAAGTATGAATAAAAGATATTAACTAATCCTGACCTGACAGGAACACTTTTCCCTTCAAACAAACAAAACCAAGTATTTCAAAGACCTCTCTCTCTCTTTTTTTTTTTTTTCATTCTCCTCTTGACTGCTCCAGACTAATAGTTCAAGTGTATTTACTATTCTCCATGACTTACCCTTTACCCCACTCCAGGGCAAGGACCCTGCTGTGTTCTCCCTCCCAGAGTAAATGCCAGACCTGTTCTCCCACAGTGTGCAATGCTGCCCAGGAAACAACAGTTGGACAAAACCTCTGGGAATCTGATTCAACCTCAGGCAAATGGGAACACCACAGAGATCACCTATTGGAAGAGACCTGAAAGTCTTATGAAAGATAAAATTCTGACTTCCTCCCCAAAATCCAAGTAATAAATTTCTAACAATTTCACTATATCAAGAATTTCACCAAATCAGAAAACCACCCGATTTCCATTGTTATCCTTCAGATAAGGATTGACAATAATTCTCAAAGCACCAGAACAAAAGATTAGATGTGGTAAAGCCTGAGAATTTTTATGAGGGCTGCTTTAAGTAGTGTATCAGTGCACTGACAGATCAGAGACTTGACTCTGACCTCTGCAGAGCATGAGCTCTCTGGAGCAGCAACTCCCTCTCTCACATGTACAGTTCCTACTATAGCAACAAGCCAATCTCCCTGGCAGTGTAGGAACAACAGCAGTAAATAGGGAGGCAGGACTGAGCTTTTCTGCTGATGCACTTTTAAGTCTCGTAAGGGCACAAAAGAGTTACAGGATTTAAGAAGAGAAATAACGGTGCTACTCTGTCTGCAGCCCCCTTAACACTGCACGGGCTTGAAATTGATTCAATTTTTTAAAAAGTCATATTAGTGCAACAGCTCTATTCCAGCACTTCTCCTGGCTCAAGCCAGGACAAGACATTTTCAAGATCTGACAGAAGGTGTCTAGAACACCAGGACACCAGAGTGCATTTGTTTCCTATTACTTTTTTTTCTGTGAAAAACTCAGTAAAACATTACTCTGATTATATCCCCAGTTAGAAATACTAACTTACTTCTGCTGGCATTAAAATAGCCTGTAAAAGCCATGGAAGTACCTGCCAGAACATGACTTCCATCATTTCCTTTCAGGAGTGCATCAGTGTCCTGTTACTTAGTTTTCAAGTATTTTACTATATCCATGACCTATAGTTATAAGCTCATTTCTAGCCAAACTCACAATCAGGAAATTTTCAGTTTATTCTTCTGATGCTTTCCTCTCTTGGATTCATTCTCCTGTGTCTCAGTTAGCCTAACAGCAGTATTTCCACTCCTCTGATTTATTATGCCATCTCTGCTTCAGAGAAAGATGAAAGAAACCCTAATTTAAACATGAGTGCTTGTCCATAGTCTTACATGGTTGAGTTTTAACCCCAAAAATCCCGTGTTATTCTAGGAGTGCACTAGTGAAACACGCACTGTTTTAAATAACAACATACCTCTGACTGCTTTCTCTACTGTCCTCTTCTCCCATTTTTGGGGTATCTAGTCCAATCCCTCACTTACTGCTTTGATGGCACCTGCCCATCGCACACACATTGTAACTAAGGCCTCGATGACATCCCCTCCCTTTCCCATATCACTGAAGTTCACCCAGAACCCTAAAAGCTACACAGGTTATTTGCATATCCGCTCTCTTCAGTGTCCATACCCCTCCTTCTCAGCTCTCCTTCCTCTCAAATACTTGCCCAGTTATTATATCTCCACTTATTTTACCAGGATCTATATAATTGAGTAGAACAGGAGGAAGAGGAAGGTAAAACCGCTGGAGATAAACCTTTCCGTGCCCTCTTAAGCACTAATTTCACATCCCCACTTTCTCCACCTGGAGACTTTCTGGGGACTTGCAGGGAAGAATGTGTTTCCACTGGAGTTCATCTAAGGAACAATCAGCTTAAGCAGTTGTATTCAAATAGTATTAATGTTTTCAAATCGACTTCCTATTTTCCTACTGGAAACCCTGCCAAGCACACTCTTCAACAGACACTAAAATAATTTGGATAGTTGATATGCAGTCCAAATTTTTAGTGGAAAACTGCCAGATTTGACATCTGTGAGAAAGTGGGTAATTTTTATTATCCACAGAGAGCATGCACTCGGTCCGATATTTTCTACCTCTACACATCTCTTTCTACTGGAACTGCTTTATGGTTTTACATGATCAATGGGCTGCCAGAAATTATTTAACCCCTTCATTGCTACCAGGACCCAAGACCCCACTGCCACCATTTTAACAGTGCTCATCTTATTTTCAAAAGCAGGATGCTCCTATCTGTTACCTCTGATCTCTCTAACTACAGCAATGAAGATTTTTTACATTTTTTTTTTTTTGAGGTAGTATCTTCTGATTGTTATTTGCCAAGTATGAGAAGGAGCCTAGTCTCTTCTAAGCAAAGAAGCTTCCTCTTGTCCCTTCTCTTGCTGGAGAGAGGGTCTCTGAACACCTGCTGGAGGAAGCAAGGATGGGAAAATGTCTTTGGGAAAGCAGACCTTCCTGCTGAGGAGCCAGCCCAGCTCCAGCCTGGAAAGATATTTCTCCTTGCACTTCATTTTGCTTAGAGCACCTTCTAATTTCTTAATGGTTATAAATATTTGGTTCTGCCCCCACTCCACCTAACAGCTCAGGTCCTCCAGGACACTGAGGTGCATGGAATTGCGGTAATTTGCATGAGCATATAACCTATATGACTTCTCATGACTTCTAATCTGACTTCTTCCAAGCAACATCACTTCTGGTTTAGAATGGATTTTACGATCGCATTTGCAAGCTGTAGGAAAAGCAGAATATGAAAAATAAAGAAGAGATGAGATAATATACAGACCTTTTACCATGGTAGGGATTTTGTTTGTTTGCTTTGGTTTTGGGGGTTTGTTTGTTTTGTTTTTATTAAAACAAGAAAATGCAAGATTTCTGTTTGAAACTGCCTGCTGAGGTTCCTTTAAATAAATGAAAACAAATATTCCCCGGCTGTCTGGGCTGCTCCAAAGCAGCTCATCCTCTGAGTGATTTGTAATGCTGAGATGGTTTACCTCATTCACTACAAAGATTATCAAAGTTCACTTTGTAAGTGCACATGTATATTTCATTTCTCAAAGATTACCAGTTTTCTTCATATCCCCACCTTGTCCTGCTGGGAACAGGTGGCAAAACTCCTGGCACCAAAGCAATCTCAAAACCTACACTAAACAGGGATAATTTGTTGTTGCTGTCTTAATGATCAAAAAGGAAGATCCTCCCGGCAGCTCTTTTTTCTTTTTTTCCTTTTTTTTTTTTCCTTTTTTATTTAAATGATGTATTTGAGGCCAAATCCAAAGCTAGTGAGTGAGAGCTCCTGCGCTACTCATGGATTTTTACTGGACAAATACCAGTGGCTGGGTCACAGTGCCTCTGGAGCACAGATCCAAACAGTGCTCAGTCATTCCAACAAACCCAAGCACGAGACAGAGCTAATGGAGAGATCTTTTGATCTTTGGCATCTTTTCTGTCTCAGAAATGAACAGAATGCTGTAAAATTAAGAAAAAACTGGCGACTGGGAAGCGTCCTATTGCTGCACTTCTAGAAGACATAAGACACAAATTCATACATTCTATGATTCCTCACCCATACTTAAAAAACTCCCAAAACTCAAAAATAACCCCAATAGCTTCTTGCTGTGTTATGTCTAATTTGCCTAATGCCTGAAAGAGGGCAAGTTTAGATTAGAAGTTAGAAAGAAATTCTTGACCCAGATGGTGGTAAAGTACTGGAACAGATTGTCCAGAGAGGCTGTGGCTACCCCATCCCTGAAAATGTTCAGGGCCAGGTTGGATGGGGCTCTGAGCAACCTGGTCTGGTGGAAGGTGTCCCTGCCCATGGCAGGGGGTTGGAACAAGACGATCTTTGAGGTTAATTCCAACCAAAACAATTCCAAAATTCTATTATTCTAATTTAGACTGTTCAAAACCAGGGTCAAGGAGATTTCATTTGCATTTATCTTACTGTCCTAATGCTGTGCAAACAGGAGTAATTTTTCGTGTTTCATGCCTAGATTCATCTAAGGATCTCACAGGACTCAAACACCAGTGAACTAAAGCTTTGGTTCTGCGGATGGAAAGCTGAACTGCAAATCGTTGCAACCTTTAATTGCTATGTTGCCAAATGCCTTCGGCTAAAAAACAGAACTGATAAATGGGAATCTCCCACTGACTCAAGCACAGTTTGGATCAGGCTGTAAATTTCCAGCAAATTTCAAGATCAGTACCACCATTATCAATTTTGCAGATCGGTAAATCAAGCGGCAAATAAATAACACAGCGACAGTACAGAAGAAGTGTCAGTAGAAGCACAGGACCTGGTCTCCTGGACTTCTGCTTGACTGAAAGAGCTTGGGAAGCTGCTGCTGAGCTCCTTGTTTCAGAAATGTCGGTGAGAGAAGGAGACATCCCCACTAAGTGCTGTGTCCTGTCAGCTCCTACTTCTTGCGCCAGAGATTTCCACAGAACCTGGCACATGCAATTTTTAGGCCAAGTAGCAATATATATGGCAATGGCAGGGCCTGGAGATAATTCATGCCCCAGCAACTGCAGCAGTTGGCAAAATTAATAAGGAACGTGAAGACTGCCTTTCAGGAAGGAGAATGAAGAAATAAATTCCAGGACGGAAACTGAGTACAGGAAACCTGCTCTAATCTGTATGTTGTTCTTTTACTTGGAATTTCAGGAGAAAGGGATTTGAAAGGACCGCTGACTTCTTTTTTCTGATAGCTTAGTAGTTTTCTACTGCACAAAATTATCCAGAGATGTATCAATCAGAAATTCTAAAAGGTTTCCATCAACAGTGCCTTTTTCTTAAATGCATAAAAGAACATCTACAAAAAACAAAGTTATTTTCTTGGCAAACTTGTAAACCTTCTATATTAGCACTTTTAGGATGTGGGCACAGCATCACAACATTTGCCAAGAGCTGCCAGGGTGGAGTGCAGCATTAGACAGCTGACAGCAGACTTCTGCAGCAAAGCCCTCTGAACTTCCCTTACGGCTCCTTCTCCAGGGAAGTCCCGTGATAGCTCTGAAACCTTTCTTTTCTTTGGAATTAACAGTATTCAACTGCTGCCAGAAGGGAGATGCCAAAATGCCACACTCTTCATGGACACTCCATAATACTTAGATACAGAATTGATGGGTTTTCTAAAACCATAAGGCTTCAAGATAGTTTTGAGTTTCAAGGGAGAGTTAGTTGCTAGGACTTTTTTTAAATGCTAGAAACCAGCAGAAATGCCAGAAGAAAATATGCAAACAGCCAGAGTTAAAGAAATTTGGGGTTTGTGATGACAGTCACGTTTAATTATGAACCCCCTCTTTTTAAAGTATCTATATATAAAACTGGTAAACAATAGGACTATAAGATTAAAGCTAAATTAATTCCAAAATGCTTTTATTGCAGAATTATTCCTTTACTCCTAAAAAAAAAGCAAATAATTAAGAACAAAGGAACATCAGTCTTGCACAGTTGGTATTTCCCTAGCTCCGGATGTCTAACACTGTGTAGATATACAGATTGCATCTTTATACTGTAACAAAGTCTTTCACTACATCATCACCTCCTTCTACATATTAAAGTAGTATCTCCCCACGAACATCTCCACACATGGAATCTTATATTCTTATGTGTTTGTATTAACTTTGTTTTTATAATAGTCGAGTATACACGAGCATGAGCATTTCAGTATATCTCAGATAAATGTATTTGTGCATATTTGTACACACACACACACACTGTGTATGGATGAACTTCAGTTCAGATGAAATTCAACCAGTATGAGCAACAAAATGATACACAGCAATTAGTACTGTGCCCACACAGAGCTCCATTACCTTCAGGGGTACTTCACATGATCTGTATTTTTGTACTTTAAACAATACTTTTTAAATTACTTTACCAGATACCAACACACTCATACTACAGCCATAATGGAAAAGAACAGTAAGCATGATAAATACATCAGCTAATGGGTAGTAGGCTGTACAGCTCTGCAGAAAGATTATTACAGGCACAATGCCACAGATTTATTTATGGCTTAAAGCAGTGCATGTCATAAACATACATAGTTTTAGAAGGTGGAGTCATCTGACCCAATCTGGCAGAGCTTTCACATGGGAATGGCAAGGACTCCATATTACCCATGAATTAATGCTTTTATTGGCAAAAAGTGTCTCTTATGTATATTCCTGAATGAGAACAATGTGAAGCAGTTTCCAGGGATTCACATAAACTCTCTTTCCTTTTGAAAAACTGGCTGAGTAACAAAGTCACTTCTTTTTAGGGTTCTGCTTCATTTCTTCAGTCCGTCCAACCATGCAAGCCTGCACATTGGGCTCATTTGGCCACTTTAGCAAAGAGCCTCAAAATTCAGGGCTGAAACACAGTTGTTTAACATTGAGCTCCTACAACAGCTTAGCAAAGCAAGGTAACTCACGTGTGCATCACAATCATATGGAAAATGTAAATACAGAGATACAGTATTGTCTCTGTATTCAGACATTAGTAATGCTGCTACAGGTTTGAAATGAAGCATGTTCTTTTGCAATGAACCATGAATCCAGGAAGAAGGGAAAGCTCACTGGTAGCTCAGTTCTCCCCAGCACGGCAATGGCTGCCCCATTCAGTTCACATATCCCTCAATCAGCAGCTCTGCCTGCCCTGAGTCACTGGAAATCCCTAAGTCAGGTTTTCAGCACACACTGTTCCCTGCTGCATCTCCTGAGACCACAGAGCCTGGGCACATGATTGTACATGCACCAAGTAGGGTCCATGGGTTTGATTAAATGTGCATTAAAAAAGCGTTACTATATTCTACTGACATCATGTTTCTGAAGTTTGAGGACTGGCTTCAGATTTTATCCTTTCAGCTGCCCATATGATGACAGGGATGAATAAGTAACACCTCTTTCTTAGGGTGCTAAACCAGAGCACTTTCAATACCATGAAGATTTCAGCTTGAGTCCCACCATAAAGCCATAAAACACATGATGTAAGCACACAACTACCTCAGTGCTCATTAAAGCAGACTTGTCCCACTCTTACCACAGCAAAAGTCATCCTCATCCCTTGCTCTCCTCATTTCCTCCCATCCTAATGCCATTTTACTTTTTTCTTTTCAATTCTGCGCAGCCAGGCTGACTCGCCTCTCAAGGCAGCACCACCCTCCAACACCTAATAACTATTTTCAGAAATGTACACCGAGTATTCTTCATAGCTCTCCTCATAACCAAAAACATACTATAAGACTTCAAAAGCCTTCTCTATTATCTTTCAAGACTCCTTTTAAAATTGTCCTCCATTGAAATGACTACAGAAAAACTGACGACTTGGACCATTAACATAATAAAAACACTAAATCATGCTGAATACTATTGTACCATTCTTTCCTTATTTTAATAATTTGTTTGACCGAGATAAAATTTTTAAGAAGCGTTAGGCAAAATCAAGTGAAAGCTACTTGAATCTTGTAAATTAATTAATTAGAAATGTGCATTTTGATAGAACATACACAACTATTACAACAATGGTCTGTCAAAGGAAAACAAATTTTTACCACGCCCGGTTCAAAATCATACCTTGTGACGCTGCATGATACGAGAGTGGCTCTGCATGCGAAGTTGTGGCCTCACAACTCTGCTGACATGAACAAGCAATGCCCAGAGATTTCCTCTAACTCAAAACTACACATCCTAAGGTTTAATCCCTGTCTCCACATGGGCTCGATTCTCAGCCTTGATGCACAAGGGGAGGACTTTTTGTTGTTCAGGTTAAGCCGCAACTGAGCCACACACTCCCCAGAGAGCCCAAAAAGCTTCAGCTTCATCATTTATCCAGTTTGGGGCAGGTCCTGCCTGGGCTCTTTACCTCCCAAAGGCAGTTCAGAAGGTGCTTCATCTGTGTGTGTGAAAGCCAACTCCACCTCCCATGGCAGAACACTTAAATCCTCTTGCTGCCAACCCTCATGAGCAGCAAGGCAGTGAAAACAAAGTGTCATTTTTGCCTGAAGTACAGGAGTATTTCGCATTATCCTCCTCTGTGGTTACTGAGCCAAACATGCATTAAACGAAAAGAAAAATTATTTTTACTCTTGTTCTGTTTCCATGCAATGAAAATAATACATAATATTGGCTTGGCCTTAAAAATACTTCTTTTATGAAATACATTCCATTTGTACTGACTTTTGTGGAAGGTGCGTGGGTGTGTCAGAAAGAAGAATTTAGTCCCAAGCCCTTACATTTCCCTGTATACTTAACACAGAAACAATTCAAACCTTGTTTGTTTAAAGGAACAAGTCCAGGTACAGACAGTTTGTAGAACAACACAAAGAGGACACCTGAATCCCAAGATCTCAAACTCTGGGCAAGCCAGTTCCATCTTGTTCAGTTTGGATGCTGCTTCAGCAAAGCACACAACTTAAATATGACACGAAGCCCTGCTGAAGTATCTTTCAGTACTACCACAGCAAAATTAATACAGTAAAATAAAGTTATCTTGTGCAGCATGTCGGGACATTCATTATCTCCACACATTTCCTTGGATGTCTGCAGCAGAGCAGACGTTTGAGCCAGTGTAGGGAGTTTGGATGTTTGTGTCCAGGGGACCATTATGCCTCAGCGCCTTGCTAATCTTTCCCAGTTTTCCTTTCTTCCAGACTCCACAGCACCTTTGTTTCCTTCCATTTATCCTCCTCCTCCCCTCCCTCCCTTCCCCTCACTCTCTCCTGGTGGCCATTAACTACACTGACAGTTTGACAGGCTGAAATAAGGAAATAAAACACTTAAACATTGTTTCCCGATGTATGCATTCATCTCCTCTGCCAAACACAGATATTGAGGAGATACTTCACTCCTCCTGTCAGCTCACTAAATTATAGCCCAGCTCTCACAGCAACAAAACTCTCAGGTCCGGCACATTCAACTTGATCCGTCTTCCTATCCGAAGGCCAGGCAAAGGCCATTTCCATGTGTTTACCAGGAGCTTTTTATGTTTATACTCTTTAGTACCACATTTTCATGTGCCTAGGGTTGAATTTCTGTTAAAAACAGAATCTCATGCTTTTTCTACTGAAAACGCTCACATTATCATGACAGCTCCACTTCTTGCTTGGATTACAACGAACCTACTTCAGGAATAAAATAAACTATATTGCATTAAACTTTGTGTCATTCTCATAACCCATTACAGCAGCTGAGTAAACCAAAACCCAGCTTCGCTTTGACCAGGTTTATTAGACTTTTTTATTTAAGCATTTTCTCCTGGTTGACAGAAAACATGCTGCTGGAGACTAGAGGCATCCCACCCTTTATATAAAAACCACTGCTCCCAGCGTCAGCTTGCGGGAGCCAATGCTGTGCAGCTCCCCAGGGGAAAGTTGCAGTGATACTGTCACTGCTCATTACCTCCAGTGGGTGTTGCTGTGAACAAGCCTATGGGAAAAATGCAGAGAGAAAAAAACAAAGTATTACAGACACTCATAAACATGTCCCATCTCTGGAAAGTTTGGCTGTTCCACACAACCAAGAAAGGAAAGCTTGGTAAAAAACTAAATAATTGTACTTCCTTGCCATTTATCACCATTTTCCACTTAGATAAATATAAGCATTTTGTGTGTTATCTGCTGTGCTGGTGTAAGGCTGCAAAGGAGCAAAATAATCTTTTTGCAATTTTGGCAGCTCCTGAGGTCTGTGTGGAGCAGCACAGCACTGTGGCTGCATCCTCTAGGCCTGAGGGCCAATATCCATCGCAGAGCAGACCAACTGCCCATCTTACCCTTCCCCTTCACTGAGGAGCTGTGACAAGCAGGGTACTGAGATCCCAGACACTCTCATAACTTTACAAGAGGGAATGTCACATAACAAACACGAGTACATCAATGGCCCAGAATACATTGTCACTTTTTTCCCTGACTAATGGGAAGGTTAGCTCAGGTTTCAGTTACCAGGTGGGAACGTAGCAGGAGTAGCTTGGCACATTTTGGACCCCTGAAATAAATAAACAAAAGGCCCTCTTTATACTCCAATGATATAAATCCTAGCAGAACTTTATTCTCTTCCTTATCTCCTGCTTTCTCATGATTTCAGTGATCTCTAATCATGACCCAGAGAAACAGCCTTTGAAGTAACTGTGTGATTCACTGACACATGGATTTAAGTGGACATAGGATTAAAAAAACCCTAAAAGGAACACAACAATGTCCATAAGGAAAAATCTGTGTAAATGATGCTGTTGAGATTTCATTCTCTCTCTAAACATTTTTTTTCTGTTTCTAAGAGTTGCTGTTAAACAACAGAAAATACTCAAATTCAATCACCCTAAAGAGCAAGCAGAGCCTGAGTGGAAAACTAAAAAATGTGTTCATCTAGAGACAGTAAAGGCTTAGCTACTGCTTTTCCATACTGACTGTCCAAGAGAGCAGTATTTCAACTGGTTACACCCATTCCTTTTGTTATCCTCCACAGACTATTAATAAAAGCAGCAGCCTGTTAGATGCTGTTACTTACTGAGAGGGTTTGAATTTCATGAATGAAAATGAAAGAAAATATCAATAAAGCAAGAGGAAACATAAGTTCCTTACTATTTCCTCCACAAGAGCATATAGAAGAGTTGGTCCAGCAAACCTACCACTAACTCTTTACTGCTAATCTGCCCAGAACTGCCTACAAACATCTCAGATTTACTTGGGTTTCATCAATGGGAATTATACAGAGCTCTCGGCACACTGTTGGAAGGCACCAATCTTTTTCCGCTACCACCATTTCATACTGCCAGAGAAAAGAATCACAGGATCACAGAATGGCTTGGGTTGGAAGAGACCTCAAAGATCATCTCTTTCCAACCCCTGTGCCATGGGCAGGGACACCTTCCAGTAGATCAGATTGCTCCTCGGAGATCCCACCCACATGAGACCAATGAAAATGCCCTGATATTTGTCAAGGAGATATTTCCATCAGGAAGGTAGACTATGGCTCAGGGCTGTGTCGTAGGTGGGTGATGCTGGAAAATAAGGGGTTCTTTACAAAGAAAAAAAGTCTCAGAAATACAAATTATTGCCCATTCCATCCTCCAAATAGCACAAAATGAAACAAAATTCAACTTGATTACACTCCTATAGTGCCTCAGTAAAACTGTCACTTGTGTGCCTTACGCCTTCCATTTCCTCTAAGGGTCAAAATGCCTAATATAGATAACACCTTCCTGATGCATCAAAACTTTAAGTTTGCATTGCTTACAGTTTTTAGAAGAGATCCATTTCATTTTCACTTCCAGTTGTACTTTTACATCAGAACAAACAAAAGACAAGTCATCAAAAGTAACTCAAACCATGATAAATACCTGCTTAAGATTTGATTAGGAGAGTTATGAGTAAACTTTTCAGTGACGATGCATTTTGACAAACATTGAATTCAGAAACTCCCATTCCTCACAACCAGTAATGCCAAAAAAGTCAGTATTCTCACTCCTGCAGAAATGCTCTGCTTGTATTATCAATGACAAATGGGTTTTGAAAGTCAAAGTGGTAAGTGAAATGAAACAGGGCTTTTACAATCCCTGTTGAAATCAACATTACTTTTGATAGCAAATGTCAACAATTTGCAGTATTAATTACAACCAATATCATCCCCAAAAGACCTGGGAGGACAAAATCCATACAGTTGGAGGGGGGTGGGAAAAAAAAAAAATCAAAAATCAGTGCTCAGAGTTAAGATGAGTCTCAGACAACAAAGTCTCTGAAACTGCAGGAACTTAACAAGCATATAAATTTCTTTCTCTTATTCCTTAGGACTTCTCTCACTGCTTTAACTTCCTTTTTCCATGGCTTACCCCTGCTGCTTCTCTCTTCCTCTTTTTCTTCCACTTCTTTTTATCACAAGGCTGTTCTGGTCAGGATTAGAAAAAAATAAGGTAGAACCAGTTACCTTCTTCCTGCTCTCTTCACACAATGAAACTTTTGGATGGAGGGAAGAAGCCAACCTTTTCCCCGGTGAAGCCACTGAGCTCTCTGTGACCCTGGAGGTCACAGCAGCCAGCGATGGGGATCCTCTTGCAGGCTGGTGTCTCTGGGGACCTGCTCCCTGGGGCACATGTGCATCCTGAGCACACCCCAGCTCTGCACACTGTGTAGCTGAAGAGAGCTGCACACTTCAGAACTGCACATGGGATGGATAAAAACCCAGAGATGCAAAAATGTGTATAAACAAAATAAAGCCTCTTGCTCAGAAGACTGTTTTATATGTTTACAAGTATTTAATTTAACATGACTGATGGAGTAATGAGAGCCAGGTAGAAGATGGCACTTCCCTCTGATGCTAGGATAATTAAAAGGGCAAGGTATTAACTAGCTTTGGAAAGAAAAAAAGTTATCTTGGTTGTTCTGGGGATTACGGTCCTGTCTTGATCCTACCTTCACTAATCATTGCATTTAGTCATTAGACACTTTGCCCATTCCATGGAATTCACATCTGCTGATTACTGTTTGCTGATCTGTGCTACAGACAGGATTTGAAACACAGGGATAGTGCTAAAATGCCCTTTTAGAAAGGCCAGATAATGCCATTTCTGGTTTGTACTATAGGAAAGAAATTCTTTCAGAGATACTGGTGTCAGCTACATCCTCATCATCTTTTTACTAATGTGCTCCTCATGCACAGTGGAATCCTGCAGATCAAATGTTTTATTCATCAGTCAAATAAGTATTTACTACTTTTTTAAAACACCTGAGGGGAAAAAAAAAAACCCAAGCATAACACCACCACTTCCCTCCCCTCCCAAAAATAATTCTGAATTAAACATTACGTGATGGTTACAAATGCTGGCACAATGAATAGAAAGCACAAGTCACAGAATGATTATTGATGAAGCAAATAATATTAGTATCCATCCATCCAGTTAATACATACCTTATTAGCATACATTTATCTGAGATGAAAAACCATGTAAACATGCTATATTTTATGCAAATCACATGCAGATCTCAAAGCTTCTGGAAAATTGTCATTACAGCCTTCGTTACTGCAAAATGTAGGTACTCCTTTTCATAGTCACTGTATGCAATATTGTTTCCAAAAGTAAGCTGTTGGAATAAATGAATTTACAGAAGTGATGTACCTCACTCACTGCATGTAAAAGAAATAGTGTGACAGGCCCCTGTGCTACAAATTCATCAGTGGTTATATATTCTATATAATGTAGCTGGTAGCAACAATATCATTTGTGTCTCATACTACTCTGCAAACAATCCCATTTATAAAATGCCTATTGTGTTTACACACACAAAACTATCATAAATTCTGGACACTAAACAGTGTCAGCAGATGAAAGCCCACAATATTTTGCACGTTGCACTTGGTGTGTTTATAAAGAAAAGGCAGTCACAAGAGAAGGCTCCTCTGAATTCAGCTGTTTACTCATATTGGGAACTGATGACACCAGCAAATCTGTAAGAAATTTAATCTTTCCTCACAACGAAAAGATATTATTAAACTAATCTGGAAGCATGGCACCCATCCAGAAATTTTGCCATTTTTAACATTACGCTTCTTTATTAATTACAGAAGAACTAATAGTGAGGGAATATCCCATGCTAAGGAGAATCTCATTGCATAAAACTTCTTACCTGCCTTTTGCTCTACTGACAGGAAAGGTAGGTCAGTGATAAATATGTACTCATCTGTCACCCTGAATTAACAATTCTGAGGAAAAAATTGTCAGGAAGCCAGGTGACTGCAAACATGCAGATTTGTCCCGATGCTGCCTGGAGTACCTGGATGCTGTTATGCACAGCCAGCTTCTGCTCTCACCAAATTCACACATATTAGCTGCCTCCACTTCTATTCCACAGCGAGGCATCCAGAAGCCATCCCAGTTTTAGAGTAAAACATGTTTAAAATACAAGTAATTGGAACTCAGTCCACATTGATCTAATCATTGGGACCAGGCCACCGCTTGGGAAAGCTGGTCTTCCTTGGGGGATTGTTCCCAGAGAAGCAATGGTCCAGTGGGAATATTGGCCAGAAGGAAATGATTTGGGCACTCAACAGCAGCATACCTGCCGTTACTAGGGGCTGGAGTTACAAAGAAATCCATCTCCACAACAGCTGATTCTTGATATTTTCTCATACACAATCTTAGTACTTCTTCTTAAGGGCCTGGTTCCATTCTGCTGAGCAACTCAGGTCTAATGTGAGTACCAGCAGAAACTCAAATTCATTGTGCTAGGCACAGATGCTTTCTGTTCCAAGACTTCCTGCAGAAAGCTGCCCATCCATTCCCATGGCTCACTCAACTATCACATCTTCTTAAAAGAGGAGAGCTTATCAGGACAAGCTCTCTCTCACGAGATTTTAAATATTCTCTCTCTGTTTCCAGGGCAAGAACATTGCAAGACATATTGTTACTCCCTCATGTTGTATGACAGCTGCTCTCTTGGCCAGCACACAGGGGACTGCACCAGGGACCTCAAACTGAGCATGAGCAAATACAGCTTAGACCAAAGAGCAGAGAATCTTTGGTAACTAATGCCAATGAAGATTTCTCTGTGAGCTCACAAAACTATATTGTTACTGAGGAAATGAAAAGAAAAAGTAAAGATGTGGTCTGCTCACTAGACCGAGTAGTGCCCAGTTCAATACTCTAACAGCAGAGAGAACCCAAGAGCTCAGAAGTGTAAGACATCAGGTATATTGCAGCCTACCCCTAAAAGTATTCATCTACATAAACCTCATTTTATTAGTGTTTTGTATCTATACATATATCAAAAGGGGCAGGGAGAAGAGTCTTCCTTATTATTATAAAAGAAGAAACACGTCAAATGTTCAATTGTACTTTGGTTGATGGGGCGACATCAAATATAATACAGTCCCAGGTGCTCATTGTGTCAATGATAAAACTGGTACAGGACACACAGATATTTTTTTCTCTGTATAGTACAGAAAAGGTGCCTTAGTAATGAAATCTCTGTTTAAATTATTATTTGTTAAACAGTTATTACAGCATTAGTTTCAATACGCTTCCCTTAATCAATATAAAATAAGTTCATTCAGTCATTCCACTCTTTTTCCAGTTGACTGATAAGCAAAGAGTACCTCCCCTTTAGCAATGCCTTTACAATTAATTTTTAGTCTTTGAGTGGCACAAAGCTGTCTCACCCCAGCAAACACAAGCAGGAAGAATTCTGACTCACATATTTTGAGTTCTTCCCTGCTTTTCTCTCCCTGATAAGAAAAATGTTTCCTGCAGTTCTGAGCAAATGCAATTTACTGTCCACTAATGTTGATGGTTCCAGGAGAAAAAAAAAGAAGATCTGGTACCACTGTTTCCTCAGAAAAGCAGCAGCAATCACTATCAAGGCCACAATTCTGACCACAGTCCACTCACACAAGCCATCTGGATGGTTCGCAAGGAAGAAACAGGACCAGAACAAGCACAATGTAACATCCAAACCCTGAATTCCTTTCTCAAGTGACTGAAAAATATTTTCCGAATATGCTTAGCTGTTGCCCTTTGGGTCCTTAACCTGTAATTTGGGGAAGAAAGGCTCTGTCATATACAATCCTTAAAATATGACTACTTCCATTAAACCCCAGTGCTGCTTCCTAAATGCTGTGCTATCTGACTCCAAGGATCCTCACTGTGTGCTGTTATTCTTGCACTGATATCACCAGTTGTCTTGACTGAGAAACTCAATTATCATCACACTTCTGAAAATAAATTTTAATTATAGGCAAGTGTGATGATTCTATAAATTATGATGATTATCAGAGTGAACTATAGCATAACCAACAGCATTAAGAATACAGCTGAAAATTCTCATAGGACAGGGCCCAAATCTTTGAAGTTGGTGAAAAGATTCTCATTGATGTTAAAAAGTCTTTGGACTTTAATTAGACACAATAACTTAAAGTAATTACTGCAATTCAAATAAATATTTTATCATTGTTGTTACAACTCCTATTAGTAATAATACAATTAGAGTGCATTAAGAATCCTTTGAATAAAGGTACTAAAGGCAAGTAACAAGCATAATCTTAGAAATAATGTAACGTTAGTCTGGCATCATGATATTCTGTCAGTAATCTTTTGCAACACCAGAAAGTTGTCCCAGTTATTTACATAATATTTTTCTATTCATATTTTTTATATCAGAAAAATTGCAGTACCAAAGAAGTCAATAAAATATTTAAAGTCTAAAGAGTCATCTCTTTGTTTTAAAAACAAGACTGCTGAGCTAGAATAGCAGCTTTATTTTTATTTATTTGCTTATTTTTGCAGTCTGACATTGTGCTCCCATGTTGCTATTGAAAACTTCTCCAGCTAAGGAAATTCAGTGGAGATTTACTTTCACTTTATTTATTCCTTGACACATAACTGTGATGTTTTCTGGACAATGAAAAAACCCCAAACACCACCATATCCAAAGGAAGGATCTGCCTTCTTATCCATCCCATTTTAGTTAATGAGAAAATGTAACTGTGACTCTACTGAGAGTAAATAATAAACTGTTGCACATGGTAGGACTAGGAGTGCATGGTCTCAGCCATTATTTAGGCTATCTAGTAGGTAGTACATTATCTTTGGTTTTCTTTCTTTTCTTTCTCCAGGGCACAGTCATGTAGATCTGCTCCTCATTATTCATGGAAGCTGTAAATTTAACTATAAACTCATTGCCTCTGCAGGGGTTGCAGGTGAGCAACATGTAATGACATTTACTCCATCTTTTTTTCCTACTGAATTCTTTAGAACTGTATTTTTTAAAGATTCTCCTCCCCCAAAGTCATCCTCACTAACTCCAAAGTGTTTAGACCAACTCTGTAACCCCTCTGGTTTGGCCAGAAATATCACTTGCTGCATCCAAGGCACCCACATCTGGGTGGTCCTCAGAATGATGCGGGGCCACTCCAGGATTTCATAATTTAAGAGAGGGTGCTCCTGGGCAGTGGTGGGACAGCAGCCAGGCAGCTCCAGGCACCAGCTGAATTTATACCATCTACTTTTATTAGCAGTTGCTTCACGACTGGCTGCAGTTCCTCAATTACAGCGAGCAAGCCTACCTCAACAGCTAACGAGGGAGGCATGTTCTTTTCTGCTTATGGGAGTTTCAAATACCTCAAAAAAAGAAAACTGACCCTTTTATTGATTCAGATGCTGACTCCACCTTAAGCCTGAAGCTTCCAGTTCCCCTTCTTTGCTTGGTCTTATTATTCAATTAATTTTTGTAGGTAGCCAGCGGAGACCCACATAAAAATATATAGCATGGAAGTCATTATGACATTTGAACACAAGGTGCAAGAACAAGACTACAGGGTTTTATCACGTCTAGTGTCTTGGGAAGGACTTACAGTCCCTCATCTGATCTTTCCACATCCAAGCTGCAGAAAAGAAGGCTGGGAGGAAACAAGTTGTGCACTAAGGGCTGCTCATTTCTACGCAGGTTGGCAGAGCAGAAGAGGGAAGAGAACCCAGAGCAACTAAGCAACTATGAAGACAGATGTAAGCTACTAATTAACACAACCAAAAGTGAACCGAAGAGAAAAGGATGCAAGATGCTTCTGTGGAAAACAGAGCTAATGACTTGAAGGACAGGAGGCCACCTTTGATACCACAAGAGACCTGGGGAAGGAACCACTGACCTGCAACCACTGAAATGAGTAAAACAATCCTGATGAGTCCATTTAGGAATACCCTCATGGTCGACATTACTGTATGAATGTGCTGCTTTGGAAAACTAAATTTACAGTAAAAACATTTAAAACAGCAGTAGTCTTGTTTGCTTTAAAAAAATAATCAGGACAGCATTAGTAGCAATTTTGATATTCATTCAAACAAGTATTAAGACTGCTACTAAATATACTAAATAAATGTTATAAGGCTGCAAAGCATCAGTGTCAACAAATTGGCATTAGGAAACACTCTTGTTAAAATGTAACTGATAGCAAATTACTTATGCTGTTACATTGTCAAGCTTTAATAGTCTTCTATATTTAGTCAAGCTGATACAGTATGCCTGGGAGAGCCTTATGTTTTGTAAATATTAGTCCTTCAGTGGATTCACTGGATTACCTGTATTTTATTATTCAGCACAGCCCAGCTGTACTGCATTTGGCTGAAAATTGACATTGCTAGCAAGGAAGAGACGTGTAGCAATGCTGACTTCTAACCTAATATCTCCTTGCTTGGATTTACACAAAGAAGAAAACAGCTGCAGGTCATATCAACTGGACAGATTATTGTGGGCAACCAAGAACTCACTTATATCACAAAAACTGTCAATATAGCTTAGTCTCAAATTAGGTTCTCATAATCAACTGAATTCACAGTGCTAAGACTTTCTTAAAAGACTTCCAGATAATTAAATCATGCTCTTGCCTGGGCTAAGCTGTTAAAATTTAGGAACTAATTCCAAAGTTAATTTCCAGTTTTAACCGAATGTATCATAGCTGCACTTCTTAAACTTTGCATAATACTTCAGTGATTTCATATGTAAATCAAATCAATCAATAAGCCCTGTGAAGCTATATATGTATATACAAGTATATGACTTAAATCTAAATCAGAACTCACTGATATTTCTGATATTTATAACGTATATTTATAATCTCAACCTGTTAATCTTTAGACTTTTATTCACAGTTTCACAATAAAATTTCTTATTAGCTACGTTAATATAACAGCAGTATTTTCTTCTTAGAAGTTTGCCATGCATAAAAAAGAAATTGATTACAAAAAATTTATGGTTTTTAAACATGGCACTTCACAGCACCAGATACAAGGACAAATACAATACTTCAGGTTATGTACATAGTCAGACAGGCACTTTAGAAATGCAAGGGATAAGATTTTGAAACAAATCAAGAACTTGATTAACTTGAAGAAGCATGACTTGAATCTGGTTTTCAGAGAGTGCTGAGCATCCCTCTGAAACACCATTTCAGTTCATGAGTTTTCTTCGCACCATCATCTTAATGAACAGATGGTTTTCCAAACCTGTTTGGACCTTGAAATACAGCAGGACTTACTAGGTCCCCAGCAGAAGACTCATTGCTGAATAGATATCACAGCACTGAAATTACAGCCTTTTTGTCATGATATATCAATAACCTTTCATGCAAGAAACATAGATCAAGTAAAACATTAGCTAAATGAAGTAACACATAGATCCAGAACACTGGTAGCTCAGGCAATAAATTTTACAAGAAAAATAGATTACAAAGCATTTTTTTTGCCCAAATCCAATGTTTTCCAACAAGCCTGACATTCCTAAATTATTCCCAAGTCGTTTTTGAAATGGGATTTGGGTTTATAAATCACACTGCATCTTGAAAAATGTTCTTGGTTCCTCCGCCAAATAATTCATCATTTGATTGAAGCAAAACCAAACAGAAGCAAAAAAAACCAAAAAAGGACAAGTGACTTGGGAGAATGAGGATCACTATTTGTGAGTACACTACAACCCACGGGTGATTTAGAGTTGTGAATGTTCAAGCTCAAGTATATTTTTATAGCTTTGTTAGCTTACAAGACTAGAGCTGCATTAAGAAAACAAGTGTATACACATTAATGTTATGGGGTCAATAGGCTTATACTGCCAAAACAGCCCACAAAAAACCCCAAACCTCAGCCAGAAGCAGAAATTCTCAAACATGCATGGCGCAAGAATAGCTTGTCAAGGAAATATGTCTTCTGCTGACAATAAGAGCTTAATGAATACATCAATATACCCCAGGACTACTACCGAATCACATACTGGAGTACGAAAAATCGTTGATATTTCCTGTATTTCATAGCAACAGAGGAAAAAAGGAAACAAAAAAAAAAAAAGAGCAGACATGCAAAGCCAAGGACACTCCTCCTTACTCCTGCCAACACACTTCAGTAGGAGATGGGGCAAAAGTCACAATCAGGAAAGTCACCACTCCAGGAAATAAACCAAGTGCCACAAGAACTAGGTTGGTTTAGCCGCGTTTTCGGTGGGGAATGCTCCGCTCGCACAAGCGCTTCAGTTCACACAAGCCATGAGGCATTTTGGCATTCCCAGGAATAAGATAATTGGAAACTTGTGGTCTGACTCCCTTGGTTCTCATTGTTGCACTTGACACAGTTACAGGACAGACAGATGACCTGGTCTTGTTCAGCTGAATCTTATTTTTACCCACAAAGCACCAACTTCTAAGGATGTCAGTCAATTAAGTTTTGGTTAACTTCTGGCATTTATACACCATCATTTAAGGAAAAAAAAAAAAAACAAAACAGAAAAAAACTATCTCCAACAACCTTTAATATATAATGATAAATTTCAATCCCTCCTTTGGAGGAAATTTCTCTGTATTGTTCAGTTGCTGACCAAAAGCTGAACAGGGATCCTACTTGGATGGACAGACACATGAAATTCTTCTTCAAGGGCAGGCCAAATGAATGGCTACAAAATTCATGCAGACACAATCACTGCTCTGCCTTCATCACTTTGCATCAAAAAGTTTCCAGCTTCTTTTACAGCCCCTCAGCTCCCAGTGCAACTGCAGGAAAGGACAGCAGCCCTCTCCCTTGGCTCCCCTCTCCTTGCACTCTGCCCACACTGACCTACAAAGCACATCTCCATTTAGTGGCAGCACATTTCACCTCCTTTACTCAAAAATAGGCTTCAGAACTGAACATGAGTGAAATATTTTGGTGGCTTCCTTGTATCTTCAGGGTATTAATTAAAATCCCTCATTTCTCAAATATCTTGTATCATCTGTGCTTTGTTCTTCCAGGGGAAAACTCGTGCCCAAATCTGACCACATCAAAGACCACAGACTTGCTGCAAAGTTCAAAAGAGCATTGCTCCTGCTAGCAGAGGCAGCTTTCTTTGCACAGCACTTATGGAAAGCTATCAGAAATTGGGATTGCAGACTTCTCACCTCAGCTCCATTTTCAAAATAGCTGTAGGAGAGAAAAGGAACAACCTCCATTAAAAATACCATGGTTTGAGTGCCACAGGACATTTCCAAGAACTGCAGCTGCAAGTACTCAGTGTACTTTGGTGTACAGAGGGTAAGGCACGCCCCTGTCTCAGAGGGCATGGGAGGCTCGACACAATGCCTGCAAGTGCTCCGAGGATCCTGGATGAAAAGTGCTCCAGAAGGGCAAATCCTGTCCACTGCAAGTTCAACATCTGAGCGTGCTTCCGACCCCTTTTAATTGGGAATAATACTTCTTTCCATTATTAGTTTAGGTAACGGTTAAGAAGAAAATCTTTTTAAAAAATACATATACGGCATAGAGAAAATTTGCAATTCAAATTGATATTTTTAATCTTAAAAGTATTTTGGTGGAATGGAGTGAAAAATAGAAAGAAGAACAAGTCCCATAAATCTGTCACTCGCATAGCACATCAGTCACAGCTTTCCCCAGCCCACTGAGAAGGAGAGCCATACAGCTTTAAAATGACTTCATTCCCATATTTACATATTTTTTAATAGGGCTATGATGAATCTCCTTCCGCTTGACTCCTATTTTGAGCTGTGATATTTTAATCTCCATTCTTGCTGCAACTTAGCAGATGAATGTGCAGTGTGACAGAGCTCAGAGGAAACAGTATAAATAAAGCAAAGTGGAGCTATGACATCTCACATTTTATAGCTTTTTTATTGTAGCCTAAGCATAAACAGAGCACAGCTGTGTTATACATACTGCTGTGAGCACTCCCCCAGCTCCAACCCCCCACCGCTTTTAAAGAGACACGGCCCCACAGAGGATCCTCTGGGTACAACCACTGCTGTTCAAGGCATGGCTAACAGAAGCAAAAACACCCCCTCCACCCCTCCCATTGCCTCCCTTCCTTTGTTTTTCCCTTTTCCTCCTTCTACTGGTTTGCCCCCTTGCCTTCCTTTCCCCTCGCCCAGGATGTGACCCCGTGGTCCCCAGCATGTACACATGGCCAGAGCTGCACTGCTACCTACTGAAGGATGCCTTTCCTCCTTCCTTGCTGTAATTTGCCCTGTTTAAATACACAGGCACACATGCAGAGCACAGAAACAACCTGCAAAAACAACACTTTGATAAAAGACTTGTAACTAGCTGGAAGTACTCAAAATATTGCCATCTCTTAACGGTGGTATTTTACAGAAAGGGCTCTCCCATTTCTCATAACTTCTTGATATGTTTTTTTTTCTCTTCACAGAAGTCAGTCAAAAAGAAAGAAGGAAAACATACTAACTTTACTCCTGCCTATTTAAAAACAAACTATTGTGATGAGTTCCTAGATGACAAAGCCTCTTTTCACCTCAGTAATTTATGAGATACCACAAAAGTTCTCAGCATAATCATCACCACACATTCCACAGAAAAAGCTGCCATTTGAAGCCTTAGACAAGAAAATCACAATGCACATGGACACTTTCATGACTATAAAAACAGAAGGACAAACCCAATAGCCAGCAATTTCCCACATAGTCTCCAAGAATGCTGTTTATCCTTGAGGCTTGTTGAAAAGTTTTATGGTTGGACTAGATTTTAAAGGCCTTTTTCAACCTAGATGATTCTATGAAAGTGCTTCTCCATCTCTAATTTCAATATTATAAACATACATACATTTAACATAAAATGTGTTCTGCTCTTCTTTTGTTCTTCCTTCCCATTAAAAAAAAAAAAAAAAAAGCAAAAACCAAAACCAACACATCATGGCATTGCAATGGTCACAGTGAGCTTGAAAACTGCATCTAACTTCTCCAAATATAGAGCCAAAGGACATACAGGGAAGCTCTTTGGCTGAGGAGAACCATGTTGCATGTCTCGTCTCACCAACTTGCTGCTCACCCTATCCAACAGTGAAGGGACTTCTAGATATCACCAATGGTCACCTACGTGCTACCACCAAATTCTTCTGGCCATCCTCTGTTCTCCTTCTGTACCCTGCTGATTCTTGAGGGGATTTTCTACTTCATTGCTGCCTCAAACGTTTTCTGCAGCTTTTTTTTCCCCTGTCTAGGGTTCCATATAGACTGGGATAAATCATCAAGCAATGCTCATACAAGCAAAGGAAAGTCGTTAAAAATAGCAAAATAAAACTATGTTAGATATTCATCAACAATTGTCTTTACATTTTTTTTTTTAAAGAGATAAATTAAAAGCCACCCAGAAAGCCTACTGAAATTGTTTACATGTGGGAAGCTGATTAAACTAACAAGTTTTCAAAGCTGGGATCTCGGGATTCTCAAGTCTGCCTGAAGTCATCCCTTGACTCAACTCATGGATTACTAAGACACCAGCCCCATACAAAGATCTCCTTAGAAAACTGCACTTTTTGTTGGAGAAAATTAGCAAAATTCCTTTGTTTTGCAAGCAGATTATCACATCTTAAAAAACAAGCCAAAACAAAACAGGTGTTATCTCATCAAGATTTACTTGTCTCCTGAAAACCCCTTGAGCAGGAAAGGGAGCAGGAGAAACCAGCCTCGGACCCAGAAGCTCAATAGGGCCCAGCAAAGCCAACAGCAGGAGATTCCTACAGGCTTCCCACCACCACCACCCAGGTAGGAAGCAGATGTGCACTCCATGCTGACACTACAGTCATCATTAAAATTTGCTCCCTCTGAATGGGTGAAGACTGAAAGAGGAGGGCCATAAATTACTTTTACTGAGAGAGAAAATAGACGAGAGAAAATATTTAAGAGATAAAAAAATAACATAGCCACAAAATAATTTATTTTCACCATGTACCGATATCTACCTCCTGTTGAGTTTTTAACTATATTTTTTCAAATTCATATATGTCATCTTCCATAATAATAGCACCAGCTTCATTTCCCTGAGGATTGTTCCTTGGTACTTTTCAAGGTTGCTGCAAAGCTCAAATACCTAAAGCAGTGGCCAGTGCCACTAAAAATCAGTACTAGAAATATTAGAATGAAAATAAATGAGACATTGCAACGAAGCCTGGAAATTCAGACTTCCTTACAGCCCTTTGTGGCTCTCTGAGCTCCACCTGGAAAAGGTCCAGGCTATACTCACAACCACGACACTAAGCATGTTTTGAATGAGTGTGACAACATTGTGGTACAGATTTAATGACAACAGTGGGAACTGACCCCTTCGGTACTATAGTAAACATCATCTCTGACAGGGACTCTCAACTTTGAAAGCTTAACACAAGTCAAATAATCTGCAGCTCCAAATCAGACCTCCCCTTTCAGAACTGGCCTAATGGGAAATTATAATCAGTATGAGATAAAACCTTCTTCGAACTTCCAATTAATACTTCTGACCCCAAATTCCTTTGCATGAACTTCCTGCCCCTCGCAGAACTGCTGGTTTGATTAGCACAATCTAAAATGTCTCAGAAATTGAAAAAATAACAATAAAAACAACACAAAAAACCCACCCCAACCAAGAATCATAAACAAACAAAAAATGAACAAAAATATCAAAAAAAAAAAAAAAGAAAAAAGAAGAAACCAAAGCCTCAAAAGTCATGGCACATGCAACACTTTTGTGGCAATGTCAAAGCATCACCAACTCATTCCCAGGCTACTGCAGTACTATGTAATGATGGTGTAGCTCTCACCTACTGATTTTGAAGGACAAATATAGCTACGACCCCAGTTTCTAAAGAAAACTTTNACAATCTAAAATGTCTCAGAAATTGAAAAAATAACAATAAAAACAACACAAAAAACCCACCCCAACCAAGAATCATAAACAAACAAAAAATGAACAAAAATATCAAAAAAAAAAAAAAAGAAAAAAGAAGAAACCAAAGCCTCAAAAGTCATGGCACATGCAACACTTTTGTGGCAATGTCAAAGCATCACCAACTCATTCCCAGGCTACTGCAGTACTATGTAATGATGGTGTAGCTCTCACCTACTGATTTTGAAGGACAAATATAGCTACGACCCCAGTTTCTAAAGAAAACTTTTTAGACCATGAAAGGGATTTTCCTTATAGGCCACAGCACCTCTCACCAAGAGCTTTCAGCCAAATCAGGTGGAAGAGGCTCCAGGCAGGAGCTAGGGGGTACCTGCTCTGACAAACAAAGAGACAGAGTAACGGGTTTTTTTTCCTCCTTCTTGTTTAGTTTTCAGTCACAACAAATGAATGAAATGAACCAAAGAAAAGAACTAAGCTGAGAAAAAACAAAGTAAAATTAGTAACAGGCTAACAGCATATACCCACTGCCTGGGGCAACATACGGCTGATGGATGATGACAGCCAACAGACAAATCCTCATTCCCTGTCTACTAAACAAATTAGTAATCTCATCAATATCGTCACTACATCCACCTTCTGCAGCAGCTGCTGCTGCAACACAACTGCTGCTAAGCTTTAGGGGGAAAGCCTGCCTTTGTCTCGTAGTTTGCCAAATGCTGTGGGCATTGAGGGTTGCCACCCTCTGAAAAGTGCAATTAACCTGATAACAAGATTTTTTTTGTTGTTTTTACCTTTAAATTTTTTAAAAAGCCTGCAGAGTTGTGTTTAAAGATGATGGCCACCTGCATGGCACACTCTGAAGTCCTAGGAGTCTGCAGAACTTGAACCTTCAGGGCCTTCCCGGCTGTCAGGGTCTTGCCAATTAAAGTCTGAGTTCAGAGACCTTAAGCTTGAAGAGGACAACAGGACCTCTCCTCAGTCTGAGATCTGGCTCTAAACTCCCTTTTGAAACCAAGAGTTTCTCTCTTAAAATGACTACAAACAATGAGTTTCAAAAATAAAGCAATTTATGGTTATCCAATACATATTGATTCCCCTCTGCCCCCAAACTTTTCTGAGCCCCGTGTAGCACTGGCACTTGCAACATTGCCAAAAAAAAGAGAGCATCATTTCCTTCACTTCCAAAACTCATCAGAACAATAATGTGATTCAAACACATACCAATCTGGAAAGACCAAATTTCAACAACAGTCAACACAAACCAGGGCAAAATGATTTGTTGTAAGAAGTCTGGATTATAAAGCATCCCAGCAAACACACACACCAATAGCTACAGCCAGTTTTGTAACTTCAGTTTCACTTTAGCTGGAATTTGGGGGAAAAAGAGGGAGTTTATAGCCTCAGGAAGAAGAAGAGGTGACTCGGGAGGACTACAAGGATATTGTGAGGTTAAAGGTCTTCCAACAGTAAAGCTGGCTACATTTTTTTATGTCAGCAGTTACATTAACAAACTTATCAATAACTTGCATTATTGAATATTTGCCATTTATTTCAAGCTATCACCTCCCACTTGAAAATATGCAATATATGGAACAACTTCTTTCTGAAGCAACCCACTGTATCTGTGTACAGATCACAGAATCATCAGAGAATGGCTTGGGTTGGAAGATACCCTAAAGATCATCTAGCTCCAACAAAACCCCACCCTGTCATGGACAGGGATGCCACCCACTAGAACAGGTTGCTCAAGGTCCAGCCTGACCCTGAATACTTCCAGGGATGAGGAATCTACAACTTCTCCGGGATCTAAATCTCTCCTAGTTTAAAACCTTGTCCTATCACTATCAGTCCATATAAAAAGTCGCTCACTTTTTTAGAGGGTATTGGAAGGCTGCTTTTACCATCTCTCCTCTAGGCTGAACAGCCCCAGTTCCCCCAGCTTTCCCTCACAGGAGAGGTGCTCCATCACTCTGATCATCGTGGTAGCCTCCTCGGGACCCATTCCTATAGTCCTTCCCGTGCTGGGACCCCGGGGCTGGATGCAGCACTGCCGGTGGGTCTCAGCAGAGCGGGGCCGAGAGGCAGAATTCCCTCCCTCCCCTGCTGCCCACAGAGCTTTGCATGCAGCCCAGGATGCCATGGGCCTTCTGGGCTGCCACTGCACAGATTGCTGCCTCACGTGCAGCTTTTCATCCACCAGAACCCCCAAGTCCTTCTCCTCAGGGCTGCTCTCAATGTTTTCCTCTGTTCATGTCTGGGACTGCCCCAGCGCAGGTGCAGGACTTGTTGAACTTCATGAGGTTCCCATGGGCCCAGCTCTTGAGCTTGTCTAAGGTCTCTCTGGATGGCATCCCTTCCTTCTGTTGTGTCAGCTGCACTGCTCAGCTTCATGTCATCTGTAAACTTGATGAGGATGCACTCAATCCCACTATGTCACTGACAAAGATATTAAAGAGCCCCGGTACCAAAGCAGAGACCTGAGGAATCTGTGTTAATGCCTTAATTGCAGGAATTCACCAAATATTCACTAGAAAGTTTCATGGTTGCATTAAAATTTTTTCATCCACAAAAAATCTAAAGGTGCTCACAGCAAAGACTGATGATTAATTCCACTGACTCAGCCTTTCTAGTTGTTATCAGCTGAAATTTAAAGAGTATGTCAGGACCAGTGTTTTCTCTTGGCTATACCAACAAAATATGTGTTTTCTCCTGTTTGCTTCCATAATTGACTCCATGAAAAATTCACAGCGTTTCTTTGTGCTCTAGTGTAACATGCAACTTTCTTCTGCATCCTCTAACAGTTGGCACAGTGTCGTGGTTTGACACTGGCCAAACACCAGGCACCCACAAAAGTCACTCACTCACCCTCCCCTCACACAGCTGGGCAGAGGAGAGAAAAATTTAATGAAGGATTCATGAGTTGAGATAAGGACTGGGAGAAAACACTCCAAGGGCAAAACAGGCTCAATTTAGAGGTACAAAGTCAATTTATTACTAATAATATCAGAGGAGGATAATGAGAAGTAAAAATATGCCCTCAAAACATCTTTTCTTCCCCCAACTCCTCCCTCCTTCCCACCAACAATGCAGGGAGACAGGGAGGTGGGGGTTTGGTCAGTTCAACACCTGAGATCTTCTTCCACTGCTCAGGGAGAGGAGTCCTTCCTCTGCTATGCCGTGGGGTCCCTCCCACGGGAGACAGTTCTCCATGAACTTCTCCAGTGTTGTTCCAATCTCACAAGCAGCAGTCCTCCCAAAACTGCTGCAGTGTGAGTCCCTCCCATGGGGAAACAATCCTCCTAAAACTACCTGCAGCATGGGTCACTCTTCCACAGGGTGCAGTCCTGCAAGGACAGGCTGCTCCAGCCTGGAAGCAGGGGCCCCCTCTCTCCACTGGGTCTCCCACTGGGTCACAGCCTCCTCCAGGCATCCATCCACTTCAGTGTGGGCTCCTGCCCCAGGGGCTGCGGGTGGATCTCTGCATCCCCCGTGGATCCCCATGGGATGCAGGTGGATCTCTGCATCCCCCGTGGATCCCCACAGGCTGCGGGTGGATCTCTGCATCCCCCGTGGACCTCCATGGGGTGCAGTGGTGCAGCTGCTTCACCATGGTCTCACCACGGCCTGCAGAGGAATCTCGGCTCTGGTGCCTGGAGCACCTCCTCCCGCTCCTTCTGCACTGACCTTGGTGTCTCCATATTGTTTTTCCTCACATGTTCTCACTTCCTCCTCTTCTATGGCTAGAAGAAAAAACTGTGCCCCACTTTGTTTTGATTTTCTTCTTAAATATGTTATCACAGAGGCGTTACCATCATCTCTAATTGGCCCGGCTTTGGCCAGCAGCATGTCCATCTTCAGAGCCATCAGGGATTGGCTCTGTCAGACATGGTGGAAGCTTCCAGCAGCTTCTCACAGAAGCCACCTCTGTGGCCCCCCACTACCAAAAACCAGGCTGTGCAAAACCAACACACACAGACACACGTTCCTGGAACTCCTTGAGTCACAATATTGCATTTATGTTCTAGTTCACTAATTCATGTGCCTGGTAAAGACTTCAAGAACAAAACTTAAATACTGAAAGATCTTCACCAGCCAGACTGAAATATTTCACCATTTTAAACCACAAACTCCCATTTACCTATTTTCCAACATTAAATATCTTGCTGTCTAAGTAGGCAGTTACTGCTTCTCCTTCATAATATAGAAGAAATGAAACAATACTTTCAAAAACTTATCAGGTAACAATAGAAATAAAAATGTTGCTCCTACATGTGATTTTATTATCTCTCCTTTTTTTTGGGAGGGGGGGTTGTTTTGTTTTGTTTTGTGGTTTGGTTTTCTTTTTTTGGTGTTCTGTCACGTGGATCATTATCATGTCCCACCCCCAATTCTTTAACCATATCATAGGCATATTCCCTTTAGCACTTAATCATACACAAAAATGTTCTATTGCTTCATAAACTCCATCACAATGAACATAATCCTTTAGTTAAGTGCCGATTAATTATTAAAAACATTCACTGAGGATTAACAATCATGAAATAGATACAGTTCTATTATGTAGTTGTTAATCCTCAATAAATCTACTTGTAATAGACAGCATTTTAGTAAGAGAGCTAGTCTACTTAAACTAATGCTTTATATTTAATTAGATAATTATTGCATGTTAAAAAATAAATTCATTAGTTTTATAACTATGTAATAAGCATATTTCTAATGGAGAGATTAGCAATCCTCAGAAACGAGATTTTTTTTATTAATCACTTGTATTAGCATCCAAGAGCTACTCTCCAACATGAAGGCCACTATGCTGCATCTTTCCTGCTTACACAAACACAGGCCAAGAAGGGGTTAATGCTCCCTAATCCACACTTTTTTGGGCCCCAGGATGAGGACAGGGGAGTCTGAAGTTCACCTACCTACAAATCCTATATTACCTTGAAGCACCTGAGATCACACCTCTCCAGAAAGGAGTCCAGCCATTCCTACCATCAGTATATGGCACGGCCAAACAGCAGTCTTGGTTTTCAGACAGAGGGCTTGTTCTGAAATGGATAAGTGGATCCAACAAGATAAACCTCTCCAACAACAAAGAGCTCGCTAGGACTTCCAGTTCCTTGGAATAAGGCTAAATGCATATCCAGCTGTAAAGAGACGCATTTCTTGCCATTTTATTTCTCATACTTCTTTTAGTTTTGCCATCTTCTTTTGGAAAAAAAAAAAAAAGAAGACAGTGAGGCATATCCTGTTGTTCATCTGGTACCAAACTCCAGTTAGGCACAATGCCTGTTTCTAGGACTGAAGTTATGGGAGTGATCTATGGCATAAACAGCACTGAATGGCCCTTTTAGGAAATAAGTTTAAGGTCTCTTCCAGCCCAAAACATTCTATGATTCAATGATAAGGTGATCACTAAGCCCTCAATTGAAGCTGTGAGGGCTATCACATGAAACAGTAAAAATATAAACTTACATCCTGCACCTCTGGAAATCTATTCTCCCAGCTGATGGTCAGTACCATTACCTGACAAAGGCAACTTGTAGGATGGAGTTTCAGATGACCCTGATACAGCCCTGTAGTCAAATTTGTCTTGCCTTTTTTCTCTTGCACTTCAGCGATGAGCTGATTTTAGTGAATGCTCTCTTTGAAGAGGTGTTAGTTCTTGAACCAGAGCCAGTGCATTGCAGCTCAGCAATAGTAGACCTTGTTTTCTTATGGTGTAGGGAATACATCTGTAATTCTGTAAATCTGTGACTGCTTACACTCCCTTTTGGAACCAAAAGTGGAGAAAAAGGAAGACAGTAGTCAGACAGAATCAAAAAGCACAGATTTTGGCTACTATTTTAAGATTTGTATTGACACTGTAAGTGATCTATGTTCCTTCTTTAAAGTGATGCTACAGCAGCTCAAAGTTAACTTCAGTAAGTTTTTTAAAATGTCACAAAAGTCCACTTAACTTGGCAAAAGTAATTAATCTTGAATATGAAGATGGAACTGCTCTGGATTTCAGCTACAGGGTTATAGTCACTGGACCGCTCATTTTGATGCAAATATTCATTTTGTACACTTCATAAACATCCTAAATTTTAAGAGTAACATTCAGGAATAAAAGACTAAACATTACATGATGCTACAAGTACCAGCATGTTTTGAATTTTCAGAATAGCAAATGCTCCAACAAGATTAGTAAGAATTCTTTCAGGATCAGTAGTTTTTTTTGTAAATTCTGCTGTTAGCCCAATGACGGGAAAGAAACCTTTTCTTCTTCAGAAGACGATCCTTCCCCATTCCTCAGGCCTTCCCCATTTCTGCAGGGTCTGATTAAGACCTAGGTACCCTACTGTCCTTCTCAGCTCAACTACCCAGTTATCCCACACTTCCTTTAATGTTTTTTAAGATAAACTTCCAATTTGAGGATGGCAAAAACAGGGGGAAAAGTCCTATAAGGTAACTAATGAGTAATATCTGCTTAACACAGCTGTCAAGGAAAAGTGAATTTCCCAATACTATCCAAAGGGGAATTGATACTTAGTCCTGCTGTTGCACAGTGCTCTGCCTGCTCAGCTGAACAAGTGACTCCACACAAACAGCAAACCTGCGGGAAGGAGGGAAGGAATAAGGAAAGGGGGGAACAACAGGGCTGCCTGAATGCTTGAGGGAGGCAGTGCTCACATCTGCTGCCTGGACAGCCCCAGCACCCACCAGAAGGGATATGGAAAAAGCACAGCTACTCCTTGGGACAAGGTCAGGGCTGCACAGCACTCACACCAGGGAGGGAAGAAGTTGCGTTAGTCTGTCCTGGCTTACACTACCACAAACTCTCTCTCACTCTGCCTTCCCTCCCAGTAAATTATCTAGAGTTTTCCCAATGAGGAGGCCTTCACCTTTTAAAAGTTTGACAACACAGAAGGGAGAATAAATGCTTAAACTCCATGNAAAAAAAAAAAAGATTGCAAGCCTGGGACACTGCTGGAATAAACAAAGTGGCCTCATGATTACAGCAGAGTGAGACAAGGAAGAAGCCAACCTTCTGACTCCACAGACCCCTACTCTGGGCACAGCATCCCCACAGAGTGTGGACCATAGGCATTTCTTCCTGCGGAGAACCAATCCCTGGAGCCCAGGGGGAGAAGCCGGCTGTGGACACTCCTGTTCGTGCCTCATGGGGCATGCAGAGCGCCGTCTGCTCTCCCAGCAGCAGCGCAGCACCTCGGAGGTGCAGCGACAGCTTCTCCACAGAACGTATGGCAGAGCCCTGGTGGCACAGGGGCTCGGGCCATGGGGGGTGCTGGGCTGGGCCCCTTGCCTCTGCCCAGCAGCATCCCCACTTTCAGGCCAAAACCAAGGACCTGCTTTGGGATGAGAGCACAAGGACAGGGGACATTTATCAGGTACAGCTGTTTGAGTGACTGGTAATTGCAGCTGGGGGCCCGTCATGTCACGTCACACAGAGTAGGAAAATGGGTCAGACATAACGCATTCGGTTAAGTATCTAAACTGAAAAGGTACTATTTACTTTTAAATTATATAGTCTTTACTGGCAGTAAGGTTACTGGTGCAAGGCTTTCTAGCTTTAAAATGTAACACGGACATGCCCTCTGAGGGTCAGGCTTTCATTTGCCGATGTTAATTCTCAGCTGCCTGTTATTCGTCCTTCATTGTAGCCTCTGTCTTAGCTGGGCACGCTCCTGATTCCCTGCTATATCCAGACGGTCCATGTAAATAGTGTTTATGTTAAGGAAGTCATGTTCTGTGTGACTGGAGCACATAGAAACTGATGTTGTTGTCACTTTAGATTAAGCTCTCATTTTAGCAAAGGAGGCAATTGGAGCAGGCAGCTGAGTGGCCGAATGAAATATTCAGCTCATTTCGTTTAAAGCTGCCCCCGTCTCCATTGTTCAGGCTGGCAGGGCTGATTAACCCTTGCTGGTGCTGTCACAACAATGCTCACTCTGTCTTGAGAGCCAAACACTCAGGCAGGTTTCAAAGGTCAGCAAGGTGATATTTGTCAGGGCTTTTTCCTCACAATTAATGAACTTTAAGGAAAAGGCGAATTAACCCTTCAGGCTTCCACCACTTTGTAGAGAAGAGAAATAAAACATTACTTAGCGATGGTCAAGGATGCTCTCCATGCTCAAGGCAAGCAGGAACACTGCTCCCCTTAACCACAGATTGGTACCTGACACCTATGAACATCCTGCTAACCTTGAGCTAACCCCAAGCACTTCATGAGCTCTTCTTCATGCAGAATTACATACTTGGGTTTTTTTTTTTTCCAGAAATTGTTGACGGTAAATAATATGCCAAAATAAACCTAAGGTCTAGGCAAGAAAAAGCCCTGGCCAGCACTGCTGTGAATGTTCAGCTGTGGCCCACACGTGCAGATAGTCTGTGTCTGTCTAGAGCACGGCAGCCCAAGGCTTCAACGCTGCTGCTGTGGGGCTGCTCGCCTACAGCCATCCCAAAACCTCCTTTGGAAATGCCTCGGCCACAGCATTACCACTGCACTGAACCGAGCACAGCCTTTCCTCTCAGGGAACAATCTTAAGGAGTTTGCTAGGATGCAACGGTTGCTACAGGAGAAGCAGTGAATGTTCAAATATGCAATGCCTGATGTCCCAAAACCAGAGAAGAGAATTATTAAATGGTCATCCTTCAGCTTGACTTGTTGCAAAGATTCTATTTATGGAATGGCCTAATGCTGTTTCATGACAGGCGCTTTCAAACCCAGTTCTACTTGTGCCAGCATCAAGTGCTCTGTCACTTACTGCCTTGTGCTGAAGGGCCTGATGCTTCAGAGAGCTCAGCAGTACCTGCTCACAGCACAGGGCTTGGGCTCCTTAGCTCAAGACAGAATTAGAAACAAGACACAGAACATTCTTGGCAAAAGTGTTAGTAACAGCCCCACATACTGTAAGGTAAGGCCATCATAAACTGCAATATCAGGGGTAATAGCTTTTTATTTTTAATGTGAGGTTTGGTATTTTAAGACAACAGCTCAAGTACAGGAGACAAATTTTCTTATAATCACACTGACAAGTACTGTACCAATTTTTCCATTTCATCTGTATTTTGCACTAAATTGCCAAAAAAAAAAAGTGTATCTATTAAAAATATCAGTAGTTATACAAACTATGGTCATACTGACAGATGATAACCACAAAAGTATCTCTGTTGTGGAGCAGCTGAAATCATTATTCCCCACCCCCCCAAGACACTGAACTATACATATATACTTGTTTCTTTCTACTGCTAAGGCATTTCTCTAGGATACAACAGAATTGGGTGCCACTGATAAATGGATAAACCTCATAAAATAATACTTATACTACCTAAATTACTAATTTCCAATAGCCTTGCAGCCACATTTTACTGTGACATTTTACAGCATAGTTCATATGAGACTATCCTGTAAGAGCACTCACACTAATACTCTCTACTTGCATATATAGTATAATATTCCAGCTTTGCTGTAATGATTTCTACAGAGTCAAAATCTCATCAATTGCATGTTTGCTTTACTGGTTATCTAGATAAATATGCAGTTGTCTATGAATGACTTGTGAATGCACATAATAGTAAGTTAACAGGAGAATATAAACATTAAACATGATATCTTTGGTGTAATTATTGTACACACAGTTTAACTACTAGCACCTTTTTTTTCTATTTGGTACACTGGAGAGTATATTACCTGATTCCAATACTCTCTATTTGTCTGCTTAAAATTTAGGGTCCAACTCAAGAAGATCCTTCAATGCTATTTAAATACGTAAGTGTCTTAATACCCCCAAATGAAATATACATCTGTCATAGTGAAACAAAGAAGTGCTACATGTTATAATGAGACCTATTTCTTCAGACTAATCTCTTAAACCTCACAATCAATGAAAGAAATACGCCTTTTAGTACTCCCTTTTGATACTTTCCTGAACAAGAAGTCATGCAAGAAGTACACAGACGTAGCTAAGCTCCTATAATCAGTCTAAATATGAGTGGTTGTAAAACCGAGTTTATGTTATGCATGAACATATTTTAGACCTATGCACTGGGAACAGTGAAGTGCTTGACATCTGGAGTTAGACAGTGGTGAATTGTAGCATGCACACATCACTCTCATCTGCATAAATATCTATTTTCAGAATCACCAAGGCTCGAACACCCCCAGCTTTCCACTGATTTAAAAGCATCATTCATTTGAGATGTTAGGATAAAGCCCAAAAGGTAGCTTACCCACCAAAACTCAGCTTTGACAGTATTGTGGTTTCATATTTCCCCCTCTCACCACATTTTAATAAAAAACCCAAACAACCCATACACAAACAAAACCCACACACAAAAACATACCCTGCTACCCTGACACCTGACATCCTGCACCTCCAAAAGACCCCTGTCTCAGGATGGCAAGAATGGAGACGGATGGCCTCTATAGAGGGGAGGAAATAAAATGCAAAACACCGGGGGTCCTGTAGAAAACACAACTAATTCCAGAGGGAGAGCAGTCTCCTGCACGAGTCAGCCAGCATTCCAGCCCCAGCATTCCAGCATGGTGCTGTGGGAGCCCTGCAGCCAGAGGTGTTGTTTCAGCAGGAGAGTCTCAGGGGTCCTGAGGGCCGCGGTCATTAAAACCGCGGCACCTTTTGAAGGAATTGAGTTATTAACCTCCGTGACCCCAGACAAATTTAAACCCAACTAACTGCAGATTTCTCTGAGGAATCAAGGCACGTGTTTGTAAATTGCTTGGATATTCAGCATGATGAAAGATGTTACATAAATGACAGTTATTAATATAATAGTGGCAAATGGGTCAGGAGAAAGATTTCGGTAATGATTTAGGCTGTTGTTTCTAGCCAACATCAAATATTGGTCAAGTTTGGATACTGATATCTTAAAAGAATAAATATGATATTCACCTCTTTAAAAGTACAAATTCATTTCGAATTACAAATTGTTTCTCTAGTTTGAAGAAAATCTTGGAATAAACTCTTTAAAGAAAAAGTTCAAACCAAAATGGTAATAATTCCTTATATCTGGTACAGTCTAGGATTAAAGATTTGAGTTTGGACTGTAATATTTTAGTCATCTGATTACTGCCAAAGAAATCCCTCAGCAACATTCGTAAAGCAAATTTTCCCAAAGCAAAGAGAAAAAGGCATGGTATCCCCATTGCCCAGGAAGATGTTGTATTGATATAAATTAAACTAACATTTTTCTGAAAGGAAACAAATAAATAAAAACAACCTGGAACGTGCGCCACAAACAAAGTTTCCTATTGCAACCCAACTAGAGATCTTGTGTCCCTACACAGCATTCCACTGGCATGGACGGAGGTGCAGAAGGGTAAGTTCAACACCCAAATTCACCAAAGATCCTATCCCTGGTGTTATTAGGTTCATTAGGACCGTTGCCTGCCCTGGTTCAACAACCACATGTAAACAAAAACATGTGAACATATCCATCCACAAACACCAACTTCCCTGCAATTCCAAGCATCCAGCAGTCTTTTACAGATCATGGACAGGCAGCACTTTCCCGACCCTGTTCCGAAATGGATCATAACCATCAAGCAACAGCACCACTTCACAAAAAGAAATGAAGTGGATTTGCTCCCAGATTTGAAGTCAAAGAAGATACCAAAAGTAAAGAGCATGTAATTACCCAAATGGCAATTTGCCAAAGCAAAAACTGCCTGAGCCAGTGCCTCCCAATTCAGAGGCAGAGGCCTTGACAGCTGGGGTCACAAGCCTAACCAAAATTAAATTAGAGAAGTTGGGCTCACAAACCAGAATGTGACTCCTGGGCCTGTCAACAGAGGAAACTCTGGAAGCTGTTCCAATGTAAAGGTCTGGCTCTTGGTGGATACAGGGAGTTTTACATGGTTTGTGAGAAATAAGGCAGTAACTAGTTATGTACACAGAGAGAGTGCATCTTTGTTCAACATTTCTCATGGAATGGCTATCCAAATATACCAGCACTCTGGTTACATCTGACTTTTTTGGTGGAAAAGGGGGTAAAGAAGGAGATGTCAAAAGTCAAATACTGCTCATCAAATGATAAACATTAACTCCCAGAAGACGATAGTATTTTCAATGTAAAAATGAACTCCCAGGAGATTATGTTACTGTTAATGCTATTAACCCCTTCAAGAGGTTCCCTGCAAGGTAAAAAAGAAGAAAAAACCCACAAAAATCTCACATGCCTATGCTCAAATCTGAGGTGATTCAGACGGACATTTGAGAAGAAACCTGCACTTAGCATCCTTCCTGTCACAGGAACATGGTGAGGGGTGTTTTCTGCTAATTGTATTTCTACCAAACCATGCAAGAAAGAAAGAGGCACTTCAGAGAGATTGTTCAAGCCAGATTCAGCAATTTTCTAGGTCAGTAAAAAAACCTTAGCCCCCAGTAGTCATCCAAGGTACTAAAGAGCAGTTCCAGAATTTTGTGACAATACTTCATCCTCAAAGCTGTATATCAGGATATATGCAAGGCCAAGGAATCCAGATTTACAGAACATTTTGTAAGACTTCAGAAACTTTTTGGTGTCACCAGGCCTATGACAGAGTGAGCCTGGTCAATTTATGGGTTTTGGTGGAAACTATGCAAAATGTGGTGGTGGTTTCAGCTGAGTTTCATTCTAGAGTTTGGGTTTTATTCAAAGCCTGAACTCTAAGGGAAACTAAAGGGCATGACACCATGCAACACGAAACTAAAATAAGGTTTGCATGAACACTGAAAAGATTTCATGAAGTGGGGAAAACCAACAAACAGGCCTGGGGCTTCAAATTCACCATACATATAGTGCTAATTCCAATCTTCACTACTGCTATCTCTGAGAAGTCATTCACATCCAACTGAGAAATTCAAGGTCAAGAGAAATTACTTTCATTCATGAAGGTTTCCAGATTTTTAGTTGGGAGGACATGCTTCCATATCATCCATTTTCAGTCAGGAGTTAAGATTAAAATAACAGCCTTTTATTTATTCAGATTTAAACTTATAAACATTTATACCTCCACATCGATCTTTCTTTAGAGATATACCCAGTATCATCATCCTTGACTGTAAGTGAAAACAATGCATCATGAATCTATAATAACCTCTTCATTTGATTTGCAACATGGATTTTTGTCTGGTTAAATGTCTCAATTACTCCCACTTATAGGTTATCCACATATGGACTGAGAGCTGAACCCATTTGAGAATTAGCTTTTAACAGCTGACCTGGTGCCTCAGCAAGTGTTTTGCACAGTCTCCTGGGAAAAAGCACATTCATGAGCAAGCCTGGAATCACAAACCTTATCCCAGGAAAGGCAAAGCACGTTACTACTTATCACAGAAAATTCAACTACCCTACTGCTACAATGCTGCTCAGTGGCCAAGCGACAGCACAGCATTAAATATTATTTGCAGAGAGAGCCATCTGCCTGCCATCACACAGGAGGGTGAAATCGCCTACCAGCAAGTGAGAATGGAAAGAGATGACAGAGTTTCATATGAGAAATATAAAGGGAGAGGAAAGATGAACGCCAGCAAAACCAGCAAAAAGTAAACCAAAAATTAATTATTTAGAGCTTAGCATCAGAGCTTGCTATTGGATCTATTAACATCATATCCCAAATAATTATAGGGTTTCCCACCACCCTCACACTAACTGCTACTGCATTTTTATAAATTGCTATGTTACATAAAACACTGTGTATTTTTAATGTCCCTGTAGCATCTGAGCAATTATATGCATTATAGTTCTGTATTTTCACATCATTGAGGAATGATGGCTTCAATTCACCACCTCTGTGCTGATGACTCCCACATCTCACTCCCAACCAATCCCGTTCTATCTAAACACATATTTCAGCCAGTTTTGCTTCAACTTACAACTGTTAAAATCTTTTTCTCTGTCTGCTACTGAAGACTCAACAGCAGTGACTTCAGACATGCTGATGGGACATAACTTTTTTTTTTTTTATATTTGCCTTTGAAAAGAAAAAGAGCATAAAATATCTAATAGATATCTACAACTAAAGTCAAAAGCATTAGAAAAGATCAGAGTGCATCTGGGTTCGGTATGTAAACTACTCAATAAGTGATTTTTTTAAAAATCATCATTATGGGTTTTAACAGATAAAAACAATGAACCACCACTCCTTCCATCTGGCTGGTAAAACTGTGTACCAACAAGTTCAGCTCATTAGAGACCGTGACCACATTTACACCTCCTACCAAGCAATGGCTATCAAAGAGTCTATAACAGCTTTAAGAGACCAGCAGTAAAATAAACCCAGAGAAACAGCAATAAATTTAAGTATCTACACAGGTCCTGCTGCCATCCACCCTCCCCTCCATGCCCTCAGTGCACACCCATGGAAAGAGCCCACCTGTGCCAGAGCCAGATTTTAAATGCTCCCTTCAGCTCAGTTGTCGGCCTTGAGCTAAATCAGTAATTAGTAACTGAGTAACTGTAGCCCTTGCTGCTCTGATTTCCCCCAGACTTGCAGAGGCAGCCATGCAGAGAAGGGTGGTGTTTTGGCAAAGGACCCTTGGAAGCTTGGGTGTTAAAAGAGGTGAAGGTACAGCCAGCTGTTGAGGCATGTGAAGCTGGAGAAACCTGGAAATCAAAATGGGTGGGGTTCATTTCTCCTATTGCTCTGATCTGCCCCCAGCATGGAAAATCATGGCCCTTGTCACTCAATAAAGAAGATGTGCCACCTTGGTGTAGCAGTTCTTATTTCATCAATTAATCAATGCCACCGTGGGATCCCCACCATTCAATCAGGTACGCTGATGCTCCAAGGATGTATCATACAGGCCACGGCAGAGACAGGAGATGTTCTTGCCTAGCTAGTAATCCCATTGGTTTTCCACACTGTGGGATATAGCAGCAGTACTAACCAAAACAGGGTAAGTAGCTGCTCAAATTTCAGTTCCTGCCTAAGGAATGCTTATGTTGTTCCCTCATCAATTCTACCATGCACAGCTTGCTAAGGAGTTCACCCTGTTCTCAACCTGGAACTGTGAGGGAAGAACAGACTCAATAAAGGCTCAGAGGTTTTGTTCAATTTGGTGTAGAGAGAGAATTTAAGCTTCACACTTCCTATCTAAACGGTCCAAAAAGAGAGAAAGAAATCTAAAACTCTCTGGACTTGCACACAATTTTTCCAGCTCTCCCGTCTGTTACACAGACTAGACATTTTGCAGATTTCTTGGAGAACTTCCTGGCAACCACAAGCAATCACCAGGGCAGGATGCATATGTGTTAAACTGAAATCTTAAACAAAATCATCTTTTTGAGCTTCAAACATTTTTTTTTTTTTTAAACTGTGAGTTCTGGAAAATGGCTTAGCATTATTTTATTTCACTGCAGCTACTTCAGCCGTTCCCCTCCACTACAGAAACAAGAGGGCTGCAAAGGCTTAAGGGTCACCAATGGTGTTTTACATGGCTCTTCTAGAAAGAAATTGCACAGGTCTTTTTTTCTGGACATCTTATTTCTCTTACAGTGATTTTTCTTTGACTCTGTGCTGTTGTGGTTCAGATCCAAATGAAGACTGCAACTTGTTTCTTCAGGCACACCCACCTAAACAGACAGACTCTTCCTGATTATTAAATCAAACAACCTGGGGTCCACAAGGTCAATGGCTCAGTTTGTTCCAGAGCTGTTAATCAAGCAAGAATTAATACACTGAGCATAGGGGAAATTGTCAGTTAAGAGTCAATAAAAGGACTTCACCTCTTTGTGAATCCCTAATAGGTTAATAGCTTTCTCTTGGATGGATGGTAGGTACCATGAAACACGTTAAGTGTAATGTGTAATGTGTAGTTCGTTGTTTTTATGTTCAAGGCCATCGTGGAAGTTCATAGCTTTCACCAAGCTTTCTCCTTAACAAATGATACGGCACCATCCGCTTCCAGGGAGCGATGGGGGCATGAGGAATGGATTGGGAGTAACTTGTATCTAATATAAATGCCCTCCTCGTCACAGGCAGCACCTCACAACTGCTGCCACAAGAAATACGAAGTAATTCACAGTGTTGAAAAATCCAGGGCATTATCAAAGTACGTTTTGCAAAATTACTCAGCATCATTAATAAACTTGTTATTAATTCATGAAAAAGATCACCTTAAAAGCCCTGATGAATTAATGGGTTTTAACCAATAAATGTGTTCTTAGTATGCTGTTATTCGCCCCATTATATAAGCAGGTAAACAGTGAGAGAATATCCTTTCCTTTAACTACCCATAGGGTCGGTGAATTTGATGTACTTACATCCCACTTGCACTAAACAAAACGAGGCGAGACTAAGCTGCTTGTAGAAAGCAGCACAGAGAAAGCTGCTGCCTGTGACGGGGTAAGACCTCAAGTGATAATTCTGTGCCTACTCTGGCTCTCTATAGTTCTCCACTTGTCTTGGAAGTTGTGCATTAAAAAAAAAAAAAAAGCAAAGAAGTTCTGAAAGTGTTAAAACCAAGTGTAATCAGAACCAGCCTTCAATACAGAGTAGGAGAGCAGTGAACCAAAAAAGGGAGAAAGTGAGAGTCACCCTGTATTCACTAGAAAAAAGACCAAAGCAGGAGCATCTTTTGTCCTACAAAAAAAAAATAAAATTCTACAAATATATGCGTTACAAAGGACTCACAGTGAAATGAGGAAATTCCCATTGGCAGCCCAGTCTTAAATATTACCTCTAAAATCAAGGACAGAGCAAAATGCCAGCAGGCCTCTGGTGGATCAAATAAAAGCTACCAAGGTCTCAAAAAAAAAAAATACAAATGCTGAGCACTCGTCAATTCCTCTTCAAGGCCAATAACTGGCCAGTAAGTAAACTTGAGTAACTAATGGAAATCAGGAAATCTGTAACAAGCTGCTCAATAATTCTTTGCTAAAGGGAAAGAAGAAATAAAATAATTTATGTATGTTCTCTGTGATCCTGCTGCAAAAATCTCAGGCAAAATACACAAATCATTATTTTATTTAAAAGAAAGAGGGAACAAAAAGGTAATAATCATAGTTATTTGATCTAATTATTCCTAGAGGAATCCATAAGAGACTAGAAAATGTTTAAAAACCACCAGTCCTGATCTGCTACCTGGGGAGAATAAAAAACATTCTAGAAGGAAACACAGGTGAAAAAAATAATGAAATTAGCATCTCCAAATTGTTTAAAAAAGGATCTTCAGCCTAAAGTGAATCGACAGCATAGCTTTAAGGACAGATAAATGGCTGCCTCAAGGATCTGTCTTACCTCTTCTTTTTTTTTTAAGTAATACCTTAATTTGCATAGTAATAACCCAATTATTGTAAGATTAAGTGACAGAAATCTCATTATTACCGTTCCTACAAAACAGTCGATATTCCATTCAGTACCTTTTAATGTTACACACCTTAAAACATAATTATTCCAATATATGCTCATTCATCTTTAATGCAATTTCTTTAATAATAATAAAAAAGACTCTTCTGTAATTGTTAGGGTTTTTTGGTTGAATATATTATTGTTAAAACACGATTTTCCTCCTTCAGGCTGCTATAGAAACAAGCAAAGCCAACCAACTGCTTAGGGGCATGCTCCCTCCCCTCTTCCCAAGAGGGAGTCCACCAAGAGGCCTAAAGCACATATGTTAAAATATGTTGCAACAACTCTCTCTCTCCATCTCCCCACTCCCTGCTTCTTCCCACGCTGAGAGCTGGTCATAAGACAAGCTTGCAAACAAAATCAAATATACAGCAGCACCAGGCTTCTGAGAGTTATTTGTGCTCAGGGATTGCTGCTACGGGGAGAGGGGGAAGGGTTGTGGGTCTAGGGCTGTGGGAGGAGGAATCAGAGGCACGGGGCTCACCTGCTACAGGCATTCTCAGTTCCAATTACAGAGATAATAAATGGGATAAGTGGTCAGTTACCAGATTAACAACAGAAAGGAAATGGGGGAAGCAGATAGGGCTGGCTCCATCAGAAGGACACGGCCCCACACATGTTCTGCTTCAAAAACATGTCATGAGCAGTTAGAAGAGGAGAAATAGCAGCCACCACCTCGCCAGTCCCATCTAGCTCAAGGTAAGGCTGGGGAGCCTTTCACAGGCAAATCTTCCACATTGCTTCTTCAAATCCTAGACAGGCTGGAAACAACTGAGGGTTGGTAGCACTGGGTGTCTGTCGGGAGCCCGTACAAATTCAGTCATTGCTCCAAGCCCAGTGCTTTGCAGACAGTGCCTTCTAGAGTCACTTATAGAGGCTGGGAGGAAAAGGATTGTAAACAGCCACTCTTTTATAGACAATCCCCCTCCCAATATACCCAGAGCAGCTCTCCAGGAAAAGTTGGTAGCAGACATTCTTCATAAAAACACACAAATTCAGCTCGCTTGGCGCTCACTCGATCGCTTACCCCACCATCACTAAAAGCAGTAAATAAAAGATGCAATTTCACAGGAGTTATTTACTGTTTAATTTTTGTGAAAGCCTTCTGTCAAAATGGCATGAAGGAGAAGTAATTTGGCTAAGTTCCGATTCTCAAAGTCCTTTACAATCACCGAGACACTGCAGGTCCGATTAAAAAGAGAAAGTGTGCATTGCTGGAAACCATCCCTGGGTGGAAGAATTCCAGGGTTTTTCAGTGTTGAGAACACAGCTTGCTGATCTTGGAGGTGAGGCAGCCCACCTCCCGCCTCCAATCCCTATGGGGCTCCACACGATTGAGAACTGCAGGGCTCCCTCTTGACGCTGCCCTGGATTTCACAGAAGGGGAAAACACCACATGCCAGTGCCAAACCGGCAGGGAAACGACCATTCCTGGCACTGCCCACGGCCCTGCATGGAGGACAAGCTCCAGGGCACAACAGTTGGACTTTTGCTCTGAAGATTTTGACCACTTCCCTAATGATTCTGGTTATGAAAAGTTTCCAATTATACCATATTCCACGGAAAGCAAATTAAAATGACTGTCTTTACTTGAAAATAAAATAAAGCAGTGAATATGCTAATGATTTTTTCTTACATTCTTATCTCATTTCATGCCTTTAAACAGAAAACCTTGTGAATCTTACTATGAAAATTATCAACAAAGACGAAACAGCCTTCCATCTTACACCAAAACTTGGAGGGCTGAGTTTATACCATCCTGACCCAATCTGACTGAAATTGAAAACTTTTCCTCTTCCATTAATAGCTTTTCCAATTCAGCAGTTCAAAGCCGCAATCCCTCACAGCCTATGCAAGGATTTGGGATCATTTTATAAATCTGTGTGGCAAATGAACATGAAAGAGAAACTCTCCTTATGGCTGGGAACTATCCTTTGGGGGGAAAAATGTTATTAGCTTTTTAGAGAGCATTTGCAAGGGTAATTTGCACTACAGCATTTCTTTTTATTGGCCTTGCAAGCAAGTGTTGAAACAATTTGTCTTATCATATATATTCACTTTGAATAGGGACCTTATGTGAAATGCTCCTCTTGAAACAAGGAACAATGGGTTCGAAAACCAACGCTAAAAATGGTTGAGTGTGGCAATAATTTATTTCATCAAAAATATTCAAAGGGAAAGAGGAAAGCAAGAAGGCAAGGATAAATGAATGAGGGAAGGAAAAGCTTCTGATTTAGTCTGTCATAACTTAAGGCAGCTATGCCAAAGCTCCCAGTTTGGTCCAGCAATTTCACAGGTATTACAACAGGAGGGTAAATCGCTACTCCTAGACATCATTTGTATTTTATTACTTCTTGACAGTCCTCAACCAAAACCAGGGCCTCAGAGTGTGAGATTCTGCACAAACAAACTGTACAGAAACACCTTTACTACCCACAGCCGATTTCTGACAGACAGCTGTAAGTCAGGATTTCCATGAGCTCTAATGGACAGCAGCTGAGGATGCAGCATTTGATACAAGGAGTACAGAAGTCACCGAAGATCCTTGCCCTCTTTCAGTGTGCTTTGATGCATGGAAGAAGCAAAGCAGCAGATTGCTCTGAAAAAGTAAAACTGAAACCTCTGAGTCACCTCACCCTGCTCTGTGGGACAGTTCTTCAATGCAGAACACTCTGAGCAAAGAGAATTGATCTCTTTTATGCTCTGGTACAACAAAATGCAGACTGCAGATCTCCAGTTCTGAAAGTGGCATTTCATTCCACCGTGGCAAATAACTTCCATGTTAAGGAAGGAAGAAACTATTCATGACAAAGAAACAATACCAAATTTGCAGTGAAGTTACACATCATTTGAATTTCAAGTACTTTCTTCTGCACAAAATCAGTACAAAAAAGACCAATGGAAGTATAATAAGAAATAATAAAATCAAAGGTCGCCAGTTACATATGTTTCTAGAGCTGATTCATCCCTACAGCAAGAATTCAATTTGCAGATGACAGCCCCAAAAGGCAGTTTGCTAGTGCAGCTCCCTTCCCTTTCTTCTGGAGCTCAAGGGATTCCCAAGGGGTGGTAAGAGTCTGTTGCTCACAGGCTAAAACAATTGTTCATTCTGTTGCTGCAACTCTTCTATCTCCCATTCCAGTGGTGTACTGGGTACAGTAACCAAAATTTAGGTAGCAATACTACTTACTCTGAATTTTTCAATTAAATGCACTTTAATTGAAAAAGAAAAATTAATGGGAACTTGCTAGTTTCAATAGCAAAGTTCTCAAGCCCAGAATAACTGAGTTGAGAAAAAAACAACAGAAAAACCCCCAAAACCCAAAACACGCCACAGGCCAGGATGGATGCTCACCCAAGCTGCGAGTTCACACCCCTGCTTCAGATGAGAGACCATAATTCCCCATATCTTGTGGGAGAATGTTAACCCCTGGGCTATGAACTACTGCAAAGTGGTGTCTTTCTCTCAAGGTTAGATTTGACTTCTGGGAGGATGAGCTTTTTGGAGTTTTTTTTTAAGTGAAGATTCCTGAAAGCTTTCTTTTCATTCTGATTCAGAAAAAGACAAGAACAGAGGGGATTTTTAGAGGTTATTGAAAAGTACAAGAGGCCAATACTTTCAACTTTCACAAATAAACACTGCGGCATTTAAATCAGTATAACCCCCTTGATTTAACTATTTTTCAGCTTAACCCAACAGAAACAGAAATTATTTAGGCTTATGTTCAATGAAAACCAAGAAGTGAAGCTGACCAGCAAAAGAAAGCAATTAATTTTTCAAAATTTCTCCTGAGATAAGAAAAAGACAAAATCTCCCAAAAGCCCCCACATTCAATTCCTTAAAACATTTGTCCATGTAAAGCTATTGACTCAAGTCCTTAGCTGAATTCTCACAGGCTCCTGAGAGATGTCTATGATAGCTTTTCCTCACCTTCAAGGACGTTTCACTGCATTATCACTGCACACATAGAAAAGGCCAAACTCTGCCTCACTTGCTCATGACAGAATTGCCACTTCTTTACTTGCAGTAGTAAGGAAAGGCTACTTGGCCTTGTGTCATCAGCTTGGAAGCAATATATTTTATACACTGACATCCTACATTAATGACATCCTACATCCTGACATTAATATCCATGGATATTAACTTCAGAGACAGAAATTGTCTCTCAAACAGACCCATTTAGGAATATATGAAATAAAGCAAAATACACACAGCTAAGAGTATGGGAAAAGACAGACAGACTTAGTAAAATGAATGAATAAACCCTGAAAACCATTGTACACATTTTTTTTGTTGATGCTTAGTACGATCATGAGCTGAAAAAGGAATTTCTGGGAGCTTTGAACAGCTACTTAAGTCCAAGGCTTACTTAAAATTCATGTAAAAAGTCAAACTGAAGCATCAAAGCATATGACTACACTTTTAACCAGGCCTGGGATACACTAACTGCATGAACCGTTTCTTCCCACTTATCGTGGCCACCATCAGTATTTAGCTGCTCTGCTCTGTGTGTCCAGATGAAGATGCATATGATGATATAGATGTAGCTACCACACATGAGTCCATCTGCTCGCTGCCAACATAACATACTTGTTAAATATTGCTTTAGTATTTAGCTGTAACATAAACAGGCCTCTATCCAGCAAGTTTCGGGTTTTAAACATTTGAGTGAATGCTTATTGAAGTCCTTAAAGTTAGCCAGGTGTTTAAATACTCTGCTGAATCAGGGCCAAAGTCAAAGTGTTGACATGGTATGAGGTAAAAGCTTAATATCAAAGGAATAATGATACCAGCACAAAGCTCATTCAGCTGAATTTCCCTGTCATTAAGCTACACACATACATATAATTTCTGGAGACATCTGATCTAATGGAATCCTAAGGTCAAGCAGACTGTTCCCTTCTATTTCCATGTGAAAATAAAATTACTGCTTTGTGACTACTGAAGTTCTCTCAAGAGCAAAGCTGTTTGAGACAGACTTGTCCACACATACAAGGACTTAAATGTTTATCTAAAAATCTGAACAAAAAAAATTTACCTATGATCCTGACAGATATGTGATTTAAAAAAATGTAGAATTAATAAAATCCTACATAACACTTCATTTAAATCTGCAAATGACTTGATAAAAATCTATCTTTCTGTATCTCCCTTCTCAGATGATTTGATTACAAAAAGTAAGACAAAATCCCTCATCATGAAATGTCTCAAAGCAAACTGAAGAGCTGATAGAGAAACCTGAGCACTGACTATTCTGAATATCCACGGTATTTGTACAGCGTGTTGTAATATTAACACTCTTTAACTACTCACATGTGGCAGAAACACTTAGATTTGAATCACACAAAGAACAAGTTTTGATGCAATATATATATTCTTACTAGTGCATGGCTTACATTATGATCTAGGGAGTTTGGCACCACAATGTGTCACTTTCTATAAAATAAAATCTGAGAATTATTGAAGCCATTGTCATTTCATATGACAAAAATATCAATGTTAAATGTGCCTTTAAAACATTTTTCAGTCACGTGTGTCAAGAAGCAAGAGATGAGGAATATTTCATGTGAGTAAAATGCAGATAAGTTAACTTGACAAGAACATGTATTCACTTAAGAACGGGTTATGTCCCTCTTGGCATGGACATCATATTGTGCAGAGTCTCCAAGAATTTAATTAGAGCTGTAATATAGTAATTAACTACCGTATATTGAAACCTTTTGTAATTTTTTTAAATCTTTTTTTTTTTTCAGTAGTGGGTGAAGAAAGGGAAATTATCATGATGAAAAAAACCAAACCAACAGCACAGGAAAACAGAAGCTACTGTAAATCCACAGGCGTTAAAAGTTGTGTGGTGGGCTTTGTCATCTCTTTGTTCCATCACTGACCTCACCCTGGACCCAACTACTTATGACACCTCTCTGAGCTACTAAAATGATGCAATAAAGTCTTATCTATTTTTGATAGTTCTCCATAAATAATTTCACTTCTTTAAAGGAAATACCCCTGCTTCCCAAAATCATTGGCGTAAATTCTCCCAGACTCTAAATAGGTATATTCTACAACTTCTCAACCGTAAGTCATAAGTATTGCTGGGTTTATACAGATAATAAAAATAATTCCAAATCTGGGTCCAAACACAAAAACCAGGGACTTGAAAGCCCTGAAAACACTTTCTTTTACAAGGTACCTGTCTCTTAGGCCTTTGTTTGGCTTCCACGAACACCAATACAGAGTCTTGTGGCTATTCTCTAAATGATCTAGACACAGTGACGCAGTGGGAGAGAGCCTAACCTGAGCCAAACCTGAGATCCCTTTTCTCCTATTCGTGCCGACAGCATGAGAAAGGGAGAAACTGTTCAACCACACATTGCATATGCTCCATGAATCTGCAAGTTCGCATTGACTCCAGGGGATCTTTATATTCAGCTCTGATCCTCCAAACAGCCAGTAACTCCTGGCCTTAGTCCTTTCCTCAGAACTCTTCAAAATTTCATGCTTATGAAAACACTATCAGGATTCAATGGATAGTATAATGGATCCGGAGGAAAAACAGAGACATATATTACTCCAACTTGATCCTTATTTGGGTGGGTGATCTTAACCACTTCTGTTGTAATTTCACCACCCACAAAACAGGAATAATAGTAACTTACCTCTTTGATAAAGTATTTTTGGTGAGTAAAAAGCACCATGAAAGTGCTGAATTCCATTGCGAAGTGCTATTATCGTCTAAGTGGCATTTGGCAAAAATAAAGAGAATATAAAAGCATCCATGCTCTGATTTATTGTAACTAATTTCCTGGGGGTATTTCTTTTGGACTGCCTTTGCCTGCTTCACCCAGCAGTATGAAGCACAAACACAACATTACAGAGAATGAATGTTAATATGTTCAGATAAATGCACCTGTGAAACACTTGCAGACGTGATGGTGACACACACCACAGAGGAATGGGTTACCACGTGTCAGCTGAGCTGTGTGGATGGTTCTGTGTGGATGTTCAGCCTGCTGAAACCGCCTCTGAAAATCTTTTAAACTATGATCACTCAATCACTCTGAAAAAGTAGCTCCTGCATGAAGTTTTCAAAGCCAGAATCCTCACTGACGGTGGAGTCTTAATTCATAACTCGTCTGCTGGGATGGATGTGCTCCAGCCCTTATTTGGAATGCCAAACAACAGACTTAGTGTTGGTTGGTGAAGCAGGGGCAGAGTTAGAAACACAAAAACCTATCTAGTTTCCCCATGATGATTCCCATTACTCTTTTTATGTTTCCTTGAGATTGGATTTCCCAGGACAAGAAAAGTAAGTGACCATCAACAGAGGGAAGGACATTCATCGCCACCATGCAGGGAGTTTGAGGTTTGCTCAAGGGACTCCCTAACCAGCAGGAGCCCCAAGAGGGATGGACAAAACCCCAAAGGCACAGACTTCCTGAAAGATGCTGAAGGAGACATTTTCAGTGTGCAGGGACTCCTGAGTTGCCTCTGGGCCCTTACAGGGTAAAGGCTATTTGGGCTGGGCCCAAACTGTGTCACCATGCCTTGTTCCGACAGGTGAAGGCACGGACAGGAGCCCGGGATCACGGAAAGGGACCCATCCTTCCTGAATCCCCACTGCTCATTCCCTCAGTGTCCCTCTCCATCTTCCCCTCCCACTTCTGCCTCCCCCTAATCCAGCTGTTTTCCACCTTGAAAAAAAATACAAACAAAAAATCCCACCTCTCATACACAAAACAGGATGTACAGGAAAGTAAAGCATTTCTGATTTCCTTCTCAGGGGATCAGGACCAGGGCTGTTCCCCTGACTTTACATCAAAAGCTAATCCTCCCACCTCCTCCTCATAGACAGGCAAGTTCTCCAGACTCTTCCTCATTACATAAGGCACATGCATAATCCTTACCCTCCCACAGAGCATCTCAAGAAACACAATCCTCCGCCTCCCCCTCAATCACACCAAGTCTAATCCCAACACTTCTGACATTCCCAGCTAAATAGCCATCAGTACAGTTAGAACAAATGGAATGAAGCACAAACTCTGCACGTGGTTTAAACCACAGCCTCACAACTGATTCTCTCAGTTTTCTACTCAGCCTTCATGTTCTGCTTCATACTTGCAATTTAAAATTATTTTTCTATATAAATTCTGTCTTGTCTTTTTCTCTGTAGTTTCTTTTGTGAGGGATGAGAGGGAGACGGTGTTTTTTATTAGTGAATAGCAGATTTTGTTTTGTTGGTGCATTTTATGGCCATGTTTTAGAAACAAGTTCACGGTAAGTTCAGAGGAAAGGAATTTTCAAAGAAAATCTAGCACAAAGCATTGTGGGGAATGATATGGAAAGTTGACAAAATTATGACAAACAATGAAAAAAACAATTAAGTGTGGGGAAACACTGCATCAGTATTTATCACATTGTTAACTTTTCTTATGGAAAATGCTTTATTGTCTGCAGTTTCTGAAAGAGATCTTAACCCAGGCTACGGAAGCAGAATACTGCATATATAATGGGCTTGAAACATATTTTTTATATATATGGAAAAAAAAAAGAAAATGGCAAATATGTCTGTATGAGATAAGGCTTTCAGAACAAAATATAATACATGGAAATCCTTTCTTGAAGTGCTTTGTGGTCTTAAGGAGGTAGGAAACTTGAAACAGTTACAGTAAACACAAGTCTAAACAAGGTGTGAAAAAATGGGGCAGAGGCAGAGACAAAACCTGAAGTAAGCAGTTAAAAGAAGTAAGAGAAGATGTCTTACATGGTCATGGCTAATCTATTTACAGTTACTTTTAAATCCATTTAAGAACTTAGTTGCAAATAAACAGAGAATGTCTACTCCCAGCATTTAGCAAAAGTAGCTAGAAAATGAAAAATAAGTGGAGAGACGGGCACACAGAAATTCTAGCTCTAATTCCAGGCTCCCTGTATCGAATTGGCTAAGCTGTACCACCTCTTAGACCAGTTCCTTCCCTGAATAATGGGTTGATAGCATTTTCCTCTCGAGCATGCTATCAAAATGAATTAACTAAATTATATTAACTAAGGCTCCCTCACTGACCTCCTGCAAATCTTCTGTCAAGGCTCCTTACTTGCCTTGATGTCTACAAAGGCTATCTTGACTGCTGGGCAGCTGGTGTATTAAGATACCTGCCTATTATAACTGTATCTACATTAGAGAACAATTTGGCGCAACAGAGGCAGAGCACGAGATCATTGCAGTTGATACTGGGGCACCTCCATCTATATTATCTGGCTCAGGTTTACTATTGACTAGATTCAGCCTGGTGCGCTGTACTGAATCTTGTGTGTAGTTCATTTCTGTTTCGAGGGACCAGCCACTGGTTTAGATCCTTGTATTTCTCTCAGTGCTCAGAGTATCTGTGGTGTGTTTCAGCACAGGAAGTTATGCTTTGTTTTCCTCCAGAGGAATCTAGTTCAACACAAACCAAAACCATTCTTCAAAGCAGGCTGACATATGCTAAGTAAAAAAGACCAGGGAGATTTTCTTCAAAACCACAGGAGTGGTCCCAACCAAAATGCTAAAACCAAAATGCTAGTAACCAATGCCGATTGCTATAATTTTTCTTTATGCATTCCCTCTATCTCGTTATCCATATCCTGGTTGTTTTCTTCATTAGTCTTCAAGATACATGAAGGTTTTACACCATCTAGGGTTTTGATGGTGAAGCCGCTCTATGAAAATCACTCCTGGCTGCAGTTTACAAGGACTCACAAGCAGCTGCAATGGCACAAGGTGAAGTGCAAATAATTGATGTGCAAAAGCAGAAAGAAACATCTGTTTATAAACTAGTTTCCCCACTGCACTGTGAAGTGTTTTAAGACAGTAAACTTTTGGAATGCAGTCAGATGCTGTGTTGAAGAAATATGTGGCTTATTATCTGTACTATAAAATTAAGTTTCTAAACAATAATGCATTTAAATATTAGTGTTAATAATTTGTCTTCTTTTGCTGGTATGTTTTATCTTCCAACTTATTATCTTCCTGAAAAGACATTTTACCTACGGATACAAACCCTTTTGCAGGGTTTTTCCTATCTGTTGAAGGAACAGATAACAAATATAACTGTTAAGAGTATTGTTAGCTATGTCCTATTTTGTATATGAAACAATTACTTGGAGAGTGACTGCATAAAAGACATTTGATAATAAGAGTGCTGAGAGTATTTAGTAAGTACAGAAAAAGGACAACTCCTTGATACAGGCCAACCAACATTTTAAGTAGCAAGACTTCCATTTTGTTGTTAATGTGCTTTTAATTGCAAGAGGTGTCGACTTCTATTCTTGTGGAGAAATCAGTCAGGAATCGACAATAATGAGGAGTATATTCAAAAAGGTTACTTCAAGCACCAGGAAGCTAATCTTCTTTGGTTATTCATAACTACTAAAGAGATAAAAGCTTATTCACAGAATAATTCAGAGCACCTAAGCTAAACACTGTCTCTGAACCACCTTCCACCCACATCCTTCCCCACTGAGAGAGGAACAGATGAAAGTCAGCCTTAAGTTAGTCCTTCGGAATAACCCCTGTTTGTGAACAGCAGTTCCATATACTTCATCTCTTTAATCAGAGGGTTTAAAACACATTGTTTTATTTTGCACTGCAAGTGCTTCAATTTTGTCAGTCAAATCCCACTGAAATATTCTCAAATTTTAAACATCATTTGGCCTTGCCATTAAAAATGCTTCAATAACTCTGTAAAGTAGAAGTATTTCAGCTTTGAGAGGTATTAATTTGTATCCATTTACAGAATAATATGATTTACTTTATCTATATTCTTGTGGACTCCTGCTACTGATATTCAGCTAAGGTCCTCATATAAACCGTTTCAGCTTAAGTCAAATCAGAATTGACCTGAGGTTATTATAACCAGATTTCAGAAATAGTTTGCTGTTATTACCTTGTAGTCAGCCATTGTGGATTGGCATTCATATAATAAGTTTACGGTTAAAAAGTGTCTTAATACTTTAAAAATGTTCTAATGCCCTAGACAAATATTGTTCTAATATGTTATACCTTAAAAGTAGATACAAGGAGCAGTAAAATCTCAGAGATGCTTGTGGTGGGAGCACTGTGCAAAAGACAAGTGGCTGTGTGTTAACAGGGATCACCCAGCAAACTCAGTGGTAAGCAGTCAGCAATACTGTACCTTTAAGTCTTGGAAATACCATTTTTTAGTTTGTTTCGATTTTTGGATCAAGTTATTTTTGTAAATAAGAATAAATTATCATATTTAAAGTAGGTATTAAATTAACCACTATTAATCTCCTAGGGACATAAGAAGCCTTAAAAAGCAGAGGAATTTTAAAAAGTCTTTTACTTTCATGTTTCTAATCATTATTGTCTTTCTTGCTTCTAAAATCAAACCAGTTCTGCTCATCGTTTCTTGAGAACTCAGAACAAAATATTTGCAGAGACCAAAATCCTTGTGTGACCCAGAAACATCAGTACTTTCCAAAAATATAATGACATGCTAACCTATTAATGCAAACCTGATGCTTTACCTACTTTTCACTAAATCACACCAAAATGGTCCATTGTGGCAATCTCATTGAACATGTTGCCAAACTTCCTTTATTAGAGACATTCACAAGAACAAAACCTTCAATTAATTATTAACTAATCATCTCACTGTGTAATCAGATTGTTTGCACTACTTAAAATAGTTATTGGATCTGCAAGACATGTTTTTTTCCTATTTATTTATTTTTATTTTTATTTATTATTTTTATTACTTTATATTTTCCATAAGTAATACTGGGTCCAGTTGACTTCCAAGTTTTCTGAGAGGCTCAGTACAATACTGGTTTGGTAAATGTGAGGATTGAAAAATCTGGCCCTAGGTGTCCATCTCTGTACTTCTCCCACAATGTATCAAACATTCCTTCCTTTGAGTTAATGTCAGAGCTGAGCTTTTAATGCATGGCCTTGGCTTGATTTATGAGTACATTTAAGGAATGTGAGGTCACTCAAGCTAGCAAACCAGCTGGCCTCCATGCGACAGAGTACAAAAAAAACTTTAGAAAAAAAAAGTCTCACTGGACTTACTTCAAACAATGTATAAAATAAATCTTTTAAATTTTACTTTAAAACACATAAATAATCTATATTGTCATGTTTGAAAATGCAGACCTATTTTAAATGGTAGCCACAGATGCACCAGAGAAAATGGGATTTTCCCCCACAGATACACAGCAGTATCCATAGTCATGGCTACTTTATTACCAGTCTGAAAACAAATATATAAGGGAAAGAGACTCCCTTTAAACTAAAAATGAGTAAAAATTTGTCACTTCTGTGCTCCAACACATCATTTGGAATGGAGCCTTTCCAATACAATACACCAAGTTGTTAATACTGCTGTCTGCAAGGCTTTAGTCAGGTGAATATTACATGGAGACTGAAGAGACTCCCGTGTCGGAGACCAGCTCCAATACATCATTTCACTGGCAGTTTGTGAAAAATCAGGGTTAATCTATAAAGACCACAGGGCAGACTAGAGGAAGTCAGTATTTATGGGCTCCTCTGCACTCAGTGAAGAAAAAGAGACATAGTATGAAGACAACATCAGTTTTCTACCTTCTTCAATTTACAGATTTGCTTGAAGTATTTCAGTGAAGTGCAGAAACCTTACAGTAAATTTGCCTTAGTTTTTGCAACACCCTCCTAAGACAACAGTCAGAGTCTGCCAGTTTCCTGATAAATCAGCCATACGTGGTCAGCCACTCTGGAGCTATACATTGCCATTCAGGGAGACAGTAGAGGAGGTCTAGACAACCCTGCTTCTCTAGGGACAAAGCATTGCAAAGAACATACATATTTACACAGACCTAGTGTTGTCAAATATTGTGATTTTGCCATGAGATTCATAGCAGGCATTTCTCTTACAGTTCTGCTCTGCTTATTGGAGAATATCAGCTCCAATTTAACAAAGAAATGGAGCTACAAGCTGTGATGCTTAAAAAAACCCACCCTTGAAAGTGTGAACCCTGACAACTCCAATGCAAGAAAAATATAGAAGGGGATTGGGTTTTTTTTATCTTACGATTTCTAAATGATTTTGTGGCCTGCTTCAACTGGTAATATTCACACAGATGGGTTAAATGTCATTTTGCACTCTGAATTAACTTCCCTAAAATCTGTTCTCCAAGCCTTGTCACTCACCTGAGTAATCCTCCTGGTTTTAAACGGGCCTCCATAAGTGACCAGACTAGTTTACTTCTGCACGCTGATGAGCGTTACGTAGGAGGTGCCGATACTCCCACATCCCTTTAAAAAGAAGATTAGGCACTAAGATAAGTGAAAACTTCTGTTCAAATTGGCTCAAATCCTTCTCCTATTTAAATTGGTGGCAGAACTCCCACTTACTTCAAAGGTCCAGGACAGGCACGCTGTATTAATTAGGACAGTGCAAAAACTCTCATTACAAAACTGAAGCATGTGACGCTCACCTGATTTAAAACAAAACAAAACAAAAAAACCCAGCCTTGGATTTGCATCTCCGAGAACACTGGGCACTAAGACTTGCTTATAGAAGTCCCAGGCATTTTGGATTTTGAACTAAAACTATGTAAGAATGAGATACGTTTATTCATTACTCATTTGTTATAAGCTTGAAAGTAAGGCCCTTTTACAGCAGGTCTAAATTTATTGGAATTCATGTAAATGAGAATAAAATTTGACTAAACAGTAGGTCATACTTGCCACAGCTCTACTTACACTGAAGAGGGCTGCAGCTTTTTAATGTTAAAGAAACTTTAGCCTTTGCACCACTCTCTGCAAAAAGAAAGAACCCCCTTAGCAGGATGTGAGCTGTAATCCCAGTGTTGCCACATCAGGCTCTTCTGATAGCAAATCCCCAGCGTGGGGCAAGTACAATTCAGTTAATTCGTCTTCCTGGCTCATTCCCACTCCTAGAAGATGGTGGCATCAGGCTGGTCCATCTGAAAATATCCTCTCTGCCACATCAATTAAAGCTGAGAACTGCACTTGGCAGGGCAGCAGCGATGCTTGCTCAGTCCTGACAGTGCAGGGGCTGAGCCCGAACTGCTGCTCCCCGGACCTAGTGGCGACACATCCAATTCAGCCTTTTTCTGAAGAGATCGGGGAGCAAGCAGGCTAATGTCAGGCTGCATATTTTTAATATTTATAATGAATAAAATTATATGCTTGGAATGCAACATTCAGCATAACAGCACTAAAAGCTAAATTTTTATTTGGATTATATTCATGGTAATAATAAGGAATGTAGGGGGTTTTTTGTGACATAGGTTAAAGAGTCTGTAACCTCTAATTTGACAGGAACTCTATTATCACTCTCTGGAAAATTAGACAAGATAGAATATTAAGACATCCAAAAACTGACACAAATAGAAAACTAGGTCTCTCACTTGCTCCTCTTTCTTTAAACAAGGAAGATGATTATATGCTGTTTGACATTCCATTTTCAGGGCAACTAAAGAGATGCCGGGAGTCACACTTCATTTATTCTTCCAAATGCCACCACTGAAAAAAAAATGTGTTGGTATTTGAAGGCACCATACTCCCACAAACAGCGGCCAGAATTAACCTCGTCTTCCTGATGGATTCATTTGTGAAGTCCCTCGGTTTAGTTTCTCAAGATGAAATTAAAAATACCCTCATGGCTGAGTGTAAGCACTTAAAGCACACACACTACATGGTGGGCCAAAACTCCCCAGGGTGTAGCCTCGCTGAACTCATTGTATTAGACAAGTCAAGGGGAAATATGTTCTTGTAGAGATTTCCAGCCTCAAGGTATTTGGATTTGCTTAAGGTTAGCGTCTGAACTTTTACATAACTATTCTGACTGAACCTCACAAAATTTTGAGGTTCACAACCGGCTCTGAAACTAAGAGCAAAAAAAATTACTTGTACAACTCTTTTATGATTCTCAGTACGATGTTTTGCTTTACAGTGTGAATAAAACAATGTTGTTTTATATCTTGTCATCGCAGTGAACAAAGGCATAATGTTGCACATATTTCTGTAAACAAACAAACAAACAAACAATAACCCCCTCCCATGTTTTTGCTGGAATTTTATCAATCTAAAATAGGCAAAAATAAAATTCAATTTTTGAAAATCTACTCAAAGCTGACACAAAAAATTAGAATCATTAGTGAGTTTTTAGTCTGTTCTTACTCAGGCAAAAGTCCCATTGAAATGAAGCCAACATTGCTTCAAAATCTGAATACTGTTTCATTCAGCTTTTCAGCACCAAGATGAAGCTTTAGTTACAACCATCTGTCACGGGTATAATCTCATAGCACTGATATCCATTTCTCTTAAATATAACCTTTCTTCATAAACTCTTTATCTACCTCTGGGGTATATACAAAGCTCAAAAAATACAAACAAAAAATCACTATTTTCACTATTATTGTACATGAACAATAATAGTACGTTGCAGTGTAATAAAAATGCATTCCAGATAACTTATCTAGGCTGGAACACACACTACAATACAGTATCTTGAAGACAGAGATTAAGACTTGTTTTGGCACATCTTGAAAGAACGTATGAACCAGAGGGATGGTGGAGAAGAAGACAATGTTGTATTTTTATATTTCAACACATTGTGAGGTTTCTTAAATGGCAGCTCCTCCATTACCATTAAAATCCACTATATATGCATTATTGACTATTAATAAGATGAAGTTTACAATGTATTTTCAATGGGAAAAATCCCAGAGACATGGAAAAACATTGTTAGAATTGTGTCCAATAATAAAGCATAATCCTCTCATCCTTGAGAGCTTGTATTCCTCAATATCCAAATATTTCACACTGGTCTTGCTAATGTGTGAGAAAAAGCTCAGAACTCTGGACAAAATAGAGAAATAGGGGTTGATGGTGACTGGAATGAGGAAACAGCACAGGCAGTGAACTGGGTGTCAGCCCTATTGGGGCTGCATTTCCAACTGGGCTACTGAGACACTTCTTTCTCTCAGACCAAGTAGTGGGTTGTGCCAAACTCAACTATCCAAATGCCTGTGCAGTTCAAGGTGTGGACAGTGACATTTATTTGCTTTCTGACCTGTCTGGCTGGAATCCATCCTGATCCATACAGCCACATTAACAGGATGCTCTGTCCACCTGCAGTGCTGGGACACACTAATTTAGTTTGCTACTTCCAGACTAGTCTGAGCATGCCCTTCCCTGCAGACATGCCCCTTACTGAAAAATAACAGGTCAAGGTCAAAACAGAAATTTCAAGTAGTGTTATATTAAGTGCTATATTGATTGGTTGTTTTTATTTTCACACATAAAATCCTAAATAATGTATTATCTTTCAACATACCAAAATCTAAAAGTCATCACCAACTGCCCAGAACAGAAAGCACGACAAAAAGTTGTTCAGGGGAAAGAAGACTCCTGATTTTTGACTCAAAACAGATTTTTTTTACATCAGTCATGATTTTTGAAGATGTGGAATGACTATACTGTTAATGAAATAATTTTTAGAACCTAAAGGCCTGGTTTTCATCTTCAGTGACAACACAATACTAAGAGGTTGGTTTGGGTTTTTTTGCAAGGAACATCATTTAGAAACAGATACTTCCAACTCCTCAAGATAAGCAGTTACAAAAACACAGTGCTTTGATTTTAGAAGTCCTTATCAGACATTATACACTTCCTGAGGATTCTGGGAAGTGTAGTCTCCTAGCTTAGTTTTCTCCTAAAATGTGATAAATTTAAGACAAACCATCCAGGTATTTTTGTCGGTAAAAGCGAGGCAAATATTGCCCCCTGAAATTATCTTCACAACTGAAGGGAAGAAAACCAAGTGAGCTTATTCCTCTGGTATAAACAGATTATCCCCTTGTTTAAACTGATGAAGTTGTCTCTCCCTGTTGCACAAATACATAAAACAATATATCTTATCTATTTGCCAGGATACTGGGTAATACCTCCAGGGCTGGCTATCAGCTGGTTTATTTGTAAGACAGTTTTACATTAGGCATAGGGAGAGGGGGAATTTGGTAAGCACCAAGAAGAGGGCAGAAGGAGAAAATAGGTCAGATAGCTTACAAACATGCCAGAAACAGAGACTAATAGTTCTACTTTTTATTCTATAATAAAATTAATGTTGCCCCGGCAGCATGCTATTTGGTACATCTATCTAAACTATTAAACAAACAAGAAGACAAAGGATTAGCTGAAGATAGTACTCCTGTGTATTTGTGAACTAGTTTCTCGTAATTAACAAAATTGATGATAAATATAATTTTGTTTTTACTTTCTCTTCATTTTCACATACAAACATGCATTATTATATATCAACTAGAATAAAATCTGCTAAACTGATTATGAAACTACAAATGTATGATTTATTTATATGTTTAGTAACAGCATTTTCCCTTTTGCTGGTTCCTTCACGTACTAAAAAGAAAGGCCAAAACAGGAGGAGATATGCACAATTTCACCCACCAGAATTTCACATTAAACCCCACAATGTGCACACAGCAAAGCAAACAGTGCAAAAAACAGGAAAGGGGAGAAAACGCTGGACAACTCTGAACAAAAGCAATCTCAAGTAGAAAGACTTGAGATCTTTTTAAGATCTTTGCAAGCAGAGAGGAAAATAAGTGCTTCAAAATGGGGGCAAAGTGAAAAGGGTTCTTTATAAACACTGATTCGAAGCCTTGAGACATTAAAGACTCACATTATAGACTAATGCTATAAGCTCCCCCAAACCTCATCTCTCTAAATGCTTGAATTAATTTTTCTCTTGTCACTGGGAATTAAGTTTACTTGGTCAATCAAAACTGTCTGATTCTCTGCAAGAATTTTCAGCCTTTAGTAGTTTGTAAACAGCTCTGCAGAACAGGCCCTTTAAAACTAAAAAAGAAGACACAGGTAAATGGTGCTACTGCAGCAGGGAGAGTCCTGCAGAGAGGAAACCCAACAAAAGATGCATTATGCTATTAACAATAAGAAAACAGCTCTATGATTTCCTCTTATTTCTAATATTTATATTGGCTTGGTGCCCCAAAAAACCCAGTAAGTCCTCCTGCATCTCAAAATCTGAATGGAGCTTGTAGATAAAATTAAAAGACTTCAGGTAAAATATTTTTTCTCTAAAAATACTATTGCTGGCATTTGAAAAATTCTCTTTTCCCTGCTTTGCCTCACAGGGACAGTGGACAAGAGTGTTCAGTTTAAGATTCCCAAATTTATCATATCTGCTGCAATGACAGCATACTCACATGATGACAGTAGCCAAGCTATCAGTGCTGATTCATATCTGCATGAAACTCACTCTTCGGTTCATAAAATTCTTCTTATCTTTTTGCTAAGTTTGAGGTCTGCTGGAATCTAAAAGCTCAAAGTGAAAAACAGCCTGTGTCTATTCTGGGGCTGAGCTGGAAGAAAAAACTGAGTTCCACAGCTTTCCCCCAAAACAGTAACACATTCAGTTTTATTTATAACTCTCACCTATTTTGGAAATTTTTGTGAACCTGGCCTGACATTCAAATTGGTAATTCAGCTTAAAACTAGGGGAGGCTCCTCTCCTTTTATGCCTCTATACAATTGCTTTGAGAAGGTTAATAAACAACAAAGATATTAATAGCATTCTGTGCCATGACCTATGAATGTCACGACACAATTATTACATTCTAAAAACCAAAGGTGAATAGACAAAATCTACTATGAACTGCTCCCGAAGAAGGAAAAGATAGTGTCTGTATGTTGGAGATTATAAAAGGTTCTGAAAACTGCAGTGTGACTTTGGCACGGGTGACACAGAGTTGCGAATATTTTCAAGGAGGTCCCATCAGACCTTGGAGCTAACGATCCTCTTTCAAATCTGTCTGCTTCTTCCTTTTAATCTTCCTTTTCTGTTGTTTTTGCTTGAGAGAAAACAACAAGGCATGATGCTGTGGGAGAGATGCCAATACTCAACTCCTGCTGAGAAGTGG
>VZTF01006286.1:218048-281574 GCA_013397755.1 Cnemophilus loriae | reverse complement strand
AAAAAAAAAAAAAAAAGATGTGTCGGAGCTGGAGCTGCTGAATCCTGCTCACTTTGTGCAAAGGAATTAAACAGCGTCTCCCTTCACTGCCTAAATAGGGCAAATTTGGTTTATCTGGGTGAGAGAATGTCTTTCACTGAGGGTGTGAAGTAAAATGACGTGTGTTTGAGGTAGAAAAGGACGTGCCAATTCAACCCTGTTGCTGCCATAAGCAGCATCCAAGGGAGATGGGAATTGCTCTGTTCTAGGTGGTGTGTCCCTCCACACCTGCCTCGACAAGGAGGTGCAGCAGCTCCTCCATGGTGGAACATCTTGAGTGCTCAGACCATGAGTCACAGACACACTTTTGATGACAGAAGGAGCAATTGGGTATGGACGAAAAACAAACCAAACCAAACCAAACAGAAAAGTCCATTTTGTCTCATTTTTGAGCAAAGATTTGGGATACTGTATAAAATGGAATTTTCAGAATTCAGCTTTTAACTTTCTCCACCTGCTTTAGTTTTTTTATACAGCATTTCTAACTGAGAGGATGACACAGGACACAGGAGACATCTGAACAAAGCTATTTGCTGTTCTTCTGTCTCCATCACAGGGTGTGGTTGGGAGTTCAGAAATCTGGAATTTCTACCACATGGCACAACTGCCACGAAGAACAAGCACCACATTCAGTATTTAGTCTTAAACATTATTTTTCTAAAAAGAACCTCTTCATAAGTTACAACAAAAATTAGCAATACCGGCATCAATCATGTACTCTGAAGGCCTCAAATTGTTTTTACACAGGAAACCAAACACCACAATCCATATAAAAAAACCTAGAGTGCACAAAGAAGTCAAGTATTTTTTCCTAATCTGATATTTTTTCCATGGTCCCACAGTTTCTTCATCTCCAAACACTGACTCAGAGTGTAATTCTGAATTGAGGAGTTTTTGAAACATTACTGCAGAAGAACTTGCCTTCTGTGGAAGTCCACAGCATCTGCATTTACATTCTGAGAATATTAACATTATTCTGTTCCAAAGGAGAACTGATCACCTTGCTCTAAAACTGGGTCCTTTCCAAGCAGTGAAAAGCAGAAAAAGTGATTGTGATGCCTGGTCAGAAACACACACACACACACACACACACACACAGCTCAGAGCTAACATTTTCTTTTACAAATCCAGGCTGAGACAATAGAGTACATCCAAAGCCATGAGCAGCATCCTGATTTTTGGGGCACCTCCATGGGCCAGTGTCCAGGCTCAAGCAATGCCAAACTCCTCCTCCCCCTCCACAAGCATGGTGACAATTTGCATGGATAAGCAAAAGTATTCAGCAGCTGCTGGATTTCACATCCAACTTTTCCACTTTCCCCCCAGTCCCAAGGCAAGGCCACAGCAGAAAAGCAAGCAAGTCAGACATCACCATCCCACTGGCCACCAGCTGGACTGCTCAGTGTTATTCCAGCTTTAAGAGGGTTTTTTCATCTTACTGTTTATGTAGGAAGTTACATCCTTCTCTCTCTCCTTTCCTTCTTTCTCCTGCCAGTTATTCATTTAACATTTTGGAAGCAAACAGAAAAGGGAGCCAGTGCTTGCCGGAAGGGCACCCACCATGGAGATTTTGTCCTCCCTCTGACAGTCATCCCAGCGGCAGCGTAAAGCTCAGATAACAGAGGCACAGCTCACAGCCCGGCTCTTTCACCTGGATTGCCGGTGAGCTCCGAGCTTCAAGGCTGACAGTTGAAGTCACACCCCTCCTGTGTGACACGCAGGGACACAGGAGAAAGGATTTTCCCTCTGAAGACCTTTCCCCAGTTCAAGCCCTCTGGGCTGTGAGCCACGCAGCGGGAGCAAAGATGTGTATCCCCAGGGGTTTGCACCCTTCCACGCCTGGCCCTGACCATCCATGTTGGGATGATGTCTCTGTGCGAGTGCGGCCCTGATACCAGATACTACGTGTCGTGGAGATGGGAGCAGAAATCAGAAAAAAAAAGTTAAATACATTCCCTCTTTCTCATACACATGCGAGTTATTTCTCTACAGCAGCCAATATACAGGCTCCAGAACTTCAGTTTTCTTCACACTAGTTCAGCCCTCCTTTCCAAAAAGAAAGAGGCTTAATTTGAAGCTCAGTTCAGTCAGGAAAAGAAAAACAGTCCTTCAGCTGCAAAGATTTTCAAGCCATATGTAGTACTTTGGGGTTTCAGTTTTTCCTTGCATCGTTTACCCTGTGCCTGGTCAAACATTTTTTCTCCCTTGACTTTTCCAGGCCTCTTCCTCACCAGCCCACCAGTTTGTACTCACATGCCTGTTTTAATGAGCATTCCTTATATCCCTCCCTTCAGACCAAGCTGTTTTAATATTTCTGCTTTATTCATTTCTTTTTAAATTCTAAGCAACTAAACAAACTTAAAGAGCAATTATTTTCAGGACTAGTAAGAAGAAACAAAGTTTTTCAATGTTTTCAGAATGAGCATCTGATCTATTTGACAAGAAACCAAAACAACACATAACTATAAGCCTTACCTTTAGTTTTGACCAAGCTATGCAGGAGAAATCTTAACTTCAGTTATCATGCAATATGCAAATGTCAAGATGATATTTTAGCTGATGTTTGGTTGAAGCATGTGGCAGAAAACCTGGCTCACAGCAAAAAGCCAGCTTGCCAGTAAGGCTTGTGTGCCTGCTAATACAGAGATGTAGACAAAAGAGGTACCCGAGGTTCTGCAAAACCTAAATGAACAGACCTAATTTATCTAAGTCCTTGACGGCCCACACAGTACAAAGCAGAGGTCTTAGGGCAGCAAGAGGGGGAAGTCTTTACAAATACAGCACAATTTTTTGCACCTTTGTATTCTGCAGATGGGCCGTATTGCTTACAAAGGTTGAATGCTTTTGATTAGGAATGAAGAATACCACAGTACTGATTTTAATTTGTTTGCCATTAATAAAACTGCTTAAAGCAATCCTTGCTTTTGCCAGGTTCTCCTTTGGAGCCTCCCATCCCAACACGCTGCCATTCTCTATTTTACACTTGTTGCATAATCTGCAAATACCAAACTAACTAGAAAGAGCCTGGGCAAAAGGGTACTCTGCACACAGTTCCCAGCGATTCACAGCCTCATGGAAGCTGGCAGGCACTTATACACCCTAGGGACAACAGAAATTTTGAAAAAAGAGGTGGCTGTCCTCCTTCCAATATGGTTGCTAGTGTTGGAGGGTACATTCAATTTATTTATCTGTGGGGTGAGGGTATGTCAGGAGGAAAAAGAGAAACAAATTCCTATTTTTTAAAGTGCTGCAAAATTGTCTGAGGAAGCTGCAGGTTAGCACCACTTCAAACTGTTGCTGCATTAGTTTTGCTTTTACTGTGGAACACCATGGGGTAAAACCTTAGTCTTCCTCTGAAAAAAAAACCAAACCAAAACAAACCTATACTGGTATCAAAAAAGGGTGGGGGGAGAAAAATGACAGCCACTGGCCTGCCCTTTAACCTTTCTAACAGAGCTGGTGGCCGCAATGAAGCTTAATCAATGCAATGGAAGTGACATTTCACAGTCAAATCAAATTAAATGGAAATGAAAGGAAAATCTGAGGTCCAACCTAAAGGCTGTTCCCTCTTGCACCGAGGTCATTGCCATGGCAACTAAATGCTACAAATGTGTAGAGTAAATCCTTAACAAATCTGTAGAAAGCATGTCCAATTGAATATGATAGTTCCTGTCACTGTACTTTGTACCTTTCAAAAGAAAGGGAGACAATAAAACAAAGCACATCTTAGAGCCCATGTAGCAGAAAAGAAGTTCTGCCAGCAAGTACAGGGCGCAGCAGTGCACTTAATCTTCCTCTTCTGCTTGGACATGGAGAAACTGAGCAGCTTTACTGTAAGCCAGCAAGTGGGGAGCTATGGACAGAGACCATATTAACTGGATTAAGGCCTGGTGTGTTACATTTTTCAGTCTTGCTTCAACGGGAGGGCCGATGACTGCGAAAACTTCCTTGTATCATTGCAAATGCATTTAACCGTGGCTGAGAGCAATTCCTACTGCAGAGCGCCCACGGCTTCCAGCATCCCATCCAGCTTCAGCATGCACCTCCCTCACCCTTCTGCCCCTGCTGACGTGAGAAGGCTGCTTTCTCAGAGGGCTTGGGATGGTGAAGGGCTGATCAGAAATCATCAGCAGCTGCTAGAAAAAATTAGGGATGCTCCCACCTTTTTGCTTGCAGCCCTTTCTCTGTCCAACTCCAAGGCAACGGGGCCAGAGCAGCTGCCCTCTGACCTGCCCACGGCACTCTCCGGGCACAAAGGCTGCAGGAAAAGGGGACATGAACCCATTTCATCCCCTACACACTTCGGCAGCCCTCACCCCTATTCTCTCTGCGTCAGGTCTGACTGACACATGGGCAAACTCCACACCTCTGCGTGCCCCTGTGGAGAATTAAAGGTAATTACCAATTCCTACTGCCACTCAAGGCGTATATTTCACTCCTCAGCCTAACAGCTTCTGACAATGAAGGGCAATTTAAGAACCACATCAAATACAACAGTCGCACGCTCACACTCACTCCGCTATTTAATTTCAACATTTCCACCTGTGTAAGCAAAGAGATGAGGAGCGGGGAAGGCACCACACAGGACATGGGCTTTTTCTTTTTCTTGTTCTTGCAAGATGTGGAAGACTTTTCACACTGAGCTGTGACCTTCCCCAAACTTGTCATTTATCTGAGCTGCATAAGGTGGCAACCATTATCGTCTTCTTGAACACAGTGAAGTTTTGATTCCGCTGTAGTGATGCAGTCACTGTGCATTACGGAAGATCTCGAGAGATTCCATGCCCTGGGCCAGCACAGGCTGGGAGTATTGCAAATCTGATCCGAGGTGACATTTTCTACTCAAATACAGACAGCCCCGGGACATCACACACCTTCCTGCATGAATAGCAATACACACTAATGAACTAATTTCTGGGGGGAAATTGTTACTTCCTGAGTGGGTGGGGGAGGAGACTTCCCCGACACTTCAACCAGAAAAGGATTCTGGTTTTCTTGTGATCTTTTGCTGTTTTTTTCAGCTTTACAAACAGTGCTACTTCACGTGGCTGTACACAGCATCTTCAGCCCAGGTCATGGACTTAGGATCTCTGTGTGATGCATCCCATACTGTGTACATGAAATCACACACACTCCTCTGCAAAGGAACAACACAGAGCATCCACGTGCCCCACCACGCTCACAGGAGATTCGCAATTATACATAAGGAAATAAATTTACTCTGAATTCATTCTGGTATTATATTCACTCAGTACTGCTGGATATTCTAATTTAGACTAGCCAAGCCCTCCTTTTTAACACACATAACAGTGATATTTACATATCACTTCACATTTCTTTTACCCTTTAAGTGCTGCTGGATGCTTGTGGTCACTCATTCGTGCTCCCACGAGTTGTAAATGCACTCAAAAAATTTGGCTGGCAGACCAGCCAAGATGGTTATGCTGAAAGAGTAGAAGTGACAATTCACTGTAAAATATACGTAAGCTCTGACTCAGAGACACAAAAGGCCAAGGAAAATTGCCTTTATATTACCACTATTGTGGTTTTTCTTGAGCTTCCGTGGAAAAATAAACTGAAAAAGTACTTCAGAGGACCAGCTAGATCAGGAAAGCAGTAAATGAATGTACGGAGAGGGGAGATACAAGTACAACGCTGCAGGCACAAGCACTTGATGCTGAGACCAGTGTTTTAAACACACAAGTGGTTTCTTAAAATTGTCAATAGAAACTGTTAACACCAACACTAAATTTTAGAGGGTTTATAATGTACAAATCTATTTACTCGCATAGCAAGTCTCTGTGAAATGCAGCTGGAGTGGCAGTCAGGTGAACATCATCACTCAGGTCCCATCAGAACATTTTACCAGAGTAACATACAGTGTTTAACCCTTAGGTCCTTAATCTTTGCTTTGGGTTAAAGGAAATGAAGAGGCTTTGACATAGAATGGAACATTACAGAACAGAGCCAGGGAAAAAAGAGCAAGGAAAAGAGAAAGACACTGAATGCATAAAGAGATGAAATGCTGGAAAGAAACCTTTATTCCTGTCATAGCAACACTCCTTGCACCCAGTTGTTCTCACTAAGAAAGAAGCAAAGGCCTGTGGGAACTAACAGCTAGCGAATGACCTACTCGGAGCTTTAGAATTATATGAAAAGAAACTATTTAATAAAATCTCACCTTTGTTACAGAATTCAGTATTAATAACAAATAAAACTTTTTTTAAAAATTCCTGAATTTTTACATAAATATCTGTGGGATCTTCCTTAATATGCCTTGGTCTTGCCCTCATAAAAGAAAGGAGTGTCATAAAAAGCAGAACCTGCAATGTGATGGACAATGACAAGCAAATAAGGATTCTGAAACAATTTTAATGTATTTTTGCAGTACTGTTTGATACATATTTTCTCATGTTAGTTCTTTTATATTATTTTTGAGATCTAACAACTGCTTTTAATAAGCAACTGTTATTGCAAACATATAATTATACTAGGCCACAATCCAACAAAGCACTTAAAAGCACAGATTAAAGACACTGAAAACAATGGGATTATTTATGTGCTTAAGGTTAAGCATCTGCTGAAGGACTCGGATGGATCAAAGCCCCATTTCTGTTACATCTACAGACAAAATATTATATATGTTAATTAAACGTAAAATATATGTAAATTAACCAGCACATGAAAAATAGCACTTGCATAAATGTTTTTAACCCTATATAATTTGTAATCATAGAATATTTCTGTTAGTCAAGATGAAAAATAACTGCTAATATCAACCATTTTATCACTGAGTGACAAATTCCTGGAATTGAACAACTACAAAACAACTTGCCAAACGAGACTTCTCCTCATAAACCATCTCCTGAGTAAGTATTTCACATTCTGAGGCAAAAAGGAGAAAATAAAGAGACAGAAAGCACATCTCATTTAGCTTCAAACTTCAGTAATTCATGTGAGAGCTGGATTTGTTAATTTTTTTTTAATCAGAGTAGTTTTACTAGGAAGATCCACAAATTATTTGCAGGTAGTGCCTAATAATCTTATTTTATCGAAATATCTTCCTTGGTTTTTTTCACTGAACAATTCCTTGTTCTTGAATTAAGGATGAAATGGACCACAGCGCTTAACTTTCATTCTCTTCAGAATTATTTATTTTGTTTAACTGTATACCATTTCTTATTCTTTTGTTCACTAATAAAAAAACCATTTTGACTAAAAAAAGTGCAAATAATTATTTCCACTGTAAACTACTGTGTCGTTTATATTGATCATTTAAAAAAAATAAAGCAATTTTTATTATAGTTCAAATTGAAAAACCTAGAAAAGGCCTCTTGATAAAGGTAAAAATTTTCTGTTTCAATCATTAGCCTTAAAAAGCTCTATTTGATATACAAAGACAAATTACCATCTGAAAATTGCTTTCACCTCATGTTTCTTTTTAATTTTATGGTGTTAGAATAGAAAAAAACCTTTATTTTATTTCAGTACAGTGTTGTGACAGATGAAACCAAAAAAACTTTCTAAAAATGGTTCTCCACTAGAAATCTCAAATGTATTTTATTTCTCTTTAATTTGGAAATTACAAGTACAACAGTTAAAAAAATGTGATTCAATCAGAGAAACACTAAAACTTGCAGTACTTTCAATTTGTTTTCATATTCACTTTTTCTGGTCTTTCTGTTTTGGTTGTTTTTTTTTCCCTTGGAGCAAATATAATATTACTACTAACTTAATCTTCCATAATAGCAAGTACATTTCTTTCAATATTTTACTATGAAATTGTGTATGGTTTAATAGTGAAATATAACCACAGGAAGAAGCATTAATTGTCTTATGTCTTTAAATTAAACATATACTTGGAGAATTACCGCCAATAATTACACTCAATGCAAAGTTTTAAATGACAGTAAAACCCATAAAATGGCCTGATCACACCTTCTTTTAATCAAATTTATGCCAGCTCACTGACTTTGCTTATGACTTGACTTCAATTTTGATTTTCCTTATGCAAATAAGGATTTCGCTGGAATCCTTCAATAATGACCAACAGATAAAAAAGCAGAGAAATAATGACATACCTGAATAATCAGCTACTCCTGGAAATATTGGGTCAGTTAGGCCTTGTATCAGCATACAGAAGAATTTAACATAAAAATGGCTATCTAAGGACGCAGGGACACTTCAGTGACAGGGATACGTGCATTCCTAGGAGAGTAACTTCTGGAAACTACACTGCAGTTCCCAGCTCCCCAGTGGTGACAAGAATAGATGATCTTCTGATTAATTCCAACTCTACATTTTCTACATTCTAGTTCTAGTAGCTGTTTCGATAGCCATCAGAAGTTACCACACCAAACACAAGAACAGACCTTTCGGATTTCTGAAATGAGCACCTTCCCTGCAAAAGTAAGAGTCACGCTAATAAAAAAGAAAGCACACAGAATTTTGACGTATTAGTTGAAATATCTTTTTGGTTTTTTAACATGTTTTTTCATTTAGAAGGACACACTGTCATTCCTTCAAGATGACAAGTCTACAGATGGGAATCAAGCTATCACAGCATTATCACCAATATTCTTAATTTTTTCCTTTCCAAAACAAAGCAAGGCTACACCGATGGATTTTTGTGGGCATCTTTTTCCCAGACATTACAAATAAATATCAGGCAGTGACGGAGGCAAGGAAAAAACTGAGAAACTGCCCTTATTCTGCTTTGAAGGGAGGACAGAATAGCCAGTGCTCTCACAGCACCATGGAGTTAGCGCTGAAACATCTGAATGCAACCAGAGAAGTGCATCTCAACTGTTCCGTGTACCACAGATGTACTGTTTAATTAAGCCATCAAAAAAATATGAAGGAAAATGGAAACAAGGGGATACAAAAGCGAGGGAAACTTCTTCAGCAAGTTAAAGCACTCTTAATAAGTAACAACATGACATTAGTCATTAAGAAACAAGAACTCTAAATAATGCATTCCGAACCTATAGATCTAAACCAGAAGATAACAAAGCCTCATAAATCTGTTTGTTCATTAAGTTAAAAAAAGGCAGACTTTGTGTTGCTATCATGTCAGCTGGCACCAAACTGTACGCAATTTAGTGCAACTACAAAGTGAAGCCCATAGTCTACAATGGCAGGGTTTTTGATCACGCTAATTAACAGCCATTTTGTTTAAAATAAACAGATACGACTCTAATTGCCTTTTTTACATAAGAAAGGGAAGATCTTAAAAGTGAAAGCATGCAAAAGGAAAGATCAGACAGTCGCCTTTCAGACTGATAAGCAAACTCTGTGTGAAATGAGCGCAAATGAAGTTTGAGACACTCTGGATTGACAGCAGGGAGACAGCAAAGCAAGAGGAGGAATGGCTTCCAAAGGTGGAAATGCACGGCCACAGTGCCTTCCACAAGGAAATGCTCTATTTCAGAGCCTTATTTTCTCTAGTGTCCCTGTCTTCTGAGCACCTGCCAGCAAGGTGTTTCATCGTTTGCAGGGCTGGGTCTGCACCAGTGGCACCCGATCTTGTGAAATCACCAGACGACACAAGAAGCCTGGTTAGGATGTTTGTACAGACTCTGACAGGACAGGAAAATGTTGTAGGAAAGGAAGGAAAGAAACATGGAAAAGGCACAGCAATCTCCGTGCCCGCACCTACCCCTGGCACCAGAAGAGGGGCCAGACAGCACTGTACTGCTCCATGTGCCAGCTTCAGAAAGACCATTCAGGTCCCTGAAAAGTCCTGGTAAGTAACATGCAGGGCAAATGCTGGGACACGATCCAGTGTTCTGAAGCTAACTTCAGTGAGCCTGAACTGCAGCCTGGAGTTGCAGTGAAGATTTCGTGTTTTCCTTTTCTGCCTCAATGTTGGTTACTTCTGCTAGATGAATTACATTTATTGCCTTTCAAACCTAAATTCAAAGATGCTTTTTAAGTGCATTATAACATTTCAGAGTAAAGAAATGAAGTGAAAACATTAAAAACTATTTATGTAAAGAAGTTCCCTCACCTTTCTCCCCATTAATAAAATTCGCACTCCCCCCACCAAAAAAACACACTCTGGTAGGTTTTAGGATGCAAGCAAAGAGTAACACCATTCAAAAATGCCTCCCTGTACTTTACGAGTGCGACGTCCCCACACTCTCCTTACTAACAAACCCTCTGTTACAGCAGCCTGCAGCATCCTTCCTCAGCAGCACAAATTCCTGCGTGTAGCAGCACGTTCTGACTCTCTTCCACAGTATTTCAGAGATAAGAGCAAGGTCCTTATTTTCAGGACACCACACGGACTGCATGTTTTCAGCATATTCAAAATATCATTGAAAGTTCCAAAATCACAGTAAATTGCTCTGCTTAGGCACAGCAGGCTTTTATGCCATTGTGCTAATGGTACAGCAGGAGACCGAGTTTTTGCAGGACCTGGTCAAAGACGTGGCAGCAGCTCTCACTGGAATAAGGGTCTGTGAAAAACCTCATCATTTCCCATTGCATCTGATGCATGAACTTCTACTTGTTTTTCCTAATGCTTCACACTACAGTTTGTGCATTTAAAGCAACAAACGAAGCCCCATTCAAAAAGGATCTGAGGATTTATATGTAACAAAGGATTTTCCCTTGGATGAAACAGAGAGAAGCCTGTCACACGTTAGCCACGTTAATGAACATGTTGCTGTAAGAAATTTAGATACAACAGTGAGAATCTGACAGCACAGACTACATCTCCTCAAACACTGTTAGTCCCTCTGCTTGCTGGGACTACAGGAGTAAGTGACTCCGGGATGCACAGGGGAGCCAAGGCACTGAACACACAGATCCGCAGGGTGCAGCTGGCCTAAAATTCCCATGAGGCACCAAAACACCACTCACATGCAAAGATTTTTCTGTTTTCAGCTGAAACTGTGAAGTAAAAATTATTCTACATATATTTCTCAGAACTCAGCTTTCCAAACCCAGTTTTAAACCAAACATTTCCAGCCAGCTTTAATGATAACAACATCAGAGAAGAATTTCATCACAAGAGCAATCTCCCTGGCCTTCAAATATTTTGTTAATATAACTCTGAACATCAGACATATTCCCTATCAAAAACAAGCATCAGTATATACTGTAGGGGAATTTCATTACTACTGAAACAGTACAATGTATTGTACTGCTGGCTGGGAATCTCAGACTGAATGACTTCAGCTTTCAGATCAGCAGCCAGAACTGACTACAGCTGGGCTAATTTGATTTAGACGAGGCCGTGTTGTTGCTTTTCAAACATTAAAACCCCACAGAGTCATAAAAGACCAATGGTGGTGCTGCCTGAGAAAGGACAGGCAGAATGATGCAGGAGCTTTCCAAGCACAAACCAAGGTTGCCAAAATATTCCTACAAGAAATACACTGTAGGAAATAAGACATTAAAAGCTAAGTAAGGTAGAAAACAAGGTGGATTTCAGCATTAACCTACCACTAGCATCAGGTCAGAAATCATATTGGAGAGCCATGAGTGACATACATGTGCAGCTGGTTTATCACCTCACTATGGCCAAAGTGATACTTTCAAGTACAGACCATGTTCATGTATCAGCAGGTCATACACCGAATGTTAAAGGCAGTAATTACTACACTACCATTCTTGGTAAAATCTGTCACAGTTTTTTATACCAAAGCATTATCCTCACATGGAAAAAATAATTTGGCTAAAATTATGACCACAGCTTCTCGATGATCCTTGTGGGTCCCTTCCACCCTTCCACCTTCTATGGTTCTTCATTTTCAAAGTATCTATTTGACTTTTGAATCTAGAAACTACTAACTTTTCAATTTGACTTCAGTTCCTCCTGCCTAAGTCACATGATGAAGAAAAAAACAATTCCTTACCTAAAAGGGCAATTTTAGCAAACAGAACTGAAGTCCATAAAATAAATGCAAAATAAGCACACAACCTTTCCCATTCTCTCCTGTATGTGTGTGCCTGTGTCCACTCTTCTCTCTTCTAGGAGATATTTTGAGGGACAATTATGCTTTAAAATCAGGTGTTACAATGTTACACTCTTAACTAACCACTAGTATCAGCTGCACTTGTAAGATGGTTTTCAGCAGCAATTTTACACAGCACAACAAATGACATAAACAATTTGCCACCAAAGATCTGACTGCCCTTCTTAACTATCATACTTCTTCGAAGTAAAACATAAAAATAACCCATCATAACAAGCAAATTCCTAAAAATTAAGTTCTGAAAAAAAAGAGAGGCAAATCTGGGCATTAAAAATTTTGAAATAAAAACTTTATTCGAAGAATTTAGAATTGAAGTCTCAAGTAAGTAGTACACTTTACTGTAATTCTGTGTTATGACTTCTTGTTAAAATCAAATGCATAATTTACCTTACCAAGAAGTATGGCAATAACTGGGAATATAATCACAAGTAGTTTTAGAGTAAAACAAAGTACAGGCAATCAATAAACAATAGTGTATACTGCAATGCAGGATTTTTTTTGTAGATAAAAGCTTTTCAAAGAATTCTTCCCATAGCAGGAGAAACATTCCATGGTTACTCTAAAAAACCCCCATAACATATGTTCGGAACTTTGCAGAAATTCTATATCCTGGAATTTGAAAGTTCTGTAGAGTATCACTGAATTTTTCATATTTAATATTTTCCATTGGGAAAACCTTTGGGTTTAGCGTTCATTCAAGCCCCAAAAGCAGTAAACCATGTTTTCATTCCAATACCTAAATAAATAAGAGGATTTTATTGAATGCAGAACAGTAAATGTGATTTTATGAAGTTACATCCACTACAGTGTCATCTCTGTCAGGTTTTACATCAACACTGGAGAGACTCTGCCTATTTCTGTAATGGCCATTTTCATACTGTGCTTGAATAAATCCATCTGGGTGACACACCAGTCATGGTACAGTTTCGGAAAGTGGAATAAAACCAAGTTAGTGCAGTTATTTCTGCCATGAGAATACCCTATTTTCATCTCAGCACTATGGCTGGATACTTACTGAGCCACGACCATCAATAATATGTAAATTGTTGGTGTGGAGAGATGAGTGAAGGAAGGACATCTCCCACCTATCCAACTCACATACCCTGTGTTCTGAACTCATTGAGAATAAGAAAATACCTCTGGCACCAAGCCAAGCCATGCACTGTCACTAATTAGGGCTTTACAGAAGAGTTTAACTCCGGACAGAGTTTTAAAAAAGTCCAAGTCACCGCTGCTGGACTGTGTAAGTCCCACACAGTTCTGTCACACATGCATCCAGCCAAAGGGGACCTTTCCATAGCTATTATCTCCTTAATGCACATACTGCAGCACTGCATTGCCACTTGTGCTAGGGGAAGTTTATATTATCCTACTGGTGATATTTGCTGTCATAAACATGTTTTCTTCAGTTACACCATTCAGGCTGTATTTTCCACAGAACATGAGTTTTTGGCATAGGACAAAAGGAAAGCAGCAGTGAGCTTCAAGTGTACATACCAAACTCTCATGACAACAGTGGCAGGATCAGCAACAGAAGCAGCAGGTTTCATTTGCAAACCAAGACAGTCAGATAAGCAAGTCATGGAAAAGGGAATTTCACTGTAAATCGTTTACTGGCATTATATTTCAGCTCACAACTATTGCTTTGTGAGCTGTTTGGGTTTTTTTGGAATATTTCAAAAGCGAGCCTTTGAAGATGAAGATGCTGTTTTACACTGGGGATCAGTGTCCTATCAAAACCTCACAAAAGCTTTCATACACTATGTAAGGAAAAGGAAAAACACAGGCCATTCCTGACAGCTGGAATCAAACCCAAACTCCATAGCTTAAAATAAGTTTAATCACTAGCAATTCATCTTTACCTTTAGTGTTCACAATCTCTAGTACAACATCAACCAGATTCCCCTCCAGTAGTTCCTCTCTATTGAGACTGCTGTAAAACGCAGCACTGCAGCCACTTTTGCTCACAGTGTCCTTTCCACTTTACAGTTCTCTCCAGCAGCCTGAATTACCCAAACATATACCCTGATTGGCCTCCTGCTTTTCTGGAGATGCAGCTTCTAGTAAGTCCAATCTAGTATGGAATTTTTGCTCTCATCACTCGACCAAGTGAAAAAAAAACATTATCTGAAAACAGAATTTCTCCTGTAAGCCATTCTTTTCTGAAGGAAAACAGGCAGGGGGAAAAAAAATAAGAAGAAAAAAAGTAATCAAATGAATAGTCAAGGAAATGCTTTTTGTCAGGAATACATCTTTGGAGTCTCTTCTAGGTGGCTGGGCATGCGTCACAGGTGGCTTCAGCAGATACGTTGGAAGCAAAACTATTTATTGTGAAGTATAACAGATTTAATTCTGGGGGTTTTTTTCTTCTTTAATCTTTTCTTAAATGAAAAATGCTTATCCCTCTTACTCATATCATTTGGATTAGAATGCCTAAACATTTTGGCACTTCAGATATTTTTCATATGGTTTAAAACAACTTAACATGAACATGTGAGAAGATTCATAGCCTGAGACCACACCTTCATGCAACAAAATTAGCTTCAATAGAGTTGCAGAATCTCTGCCTCTCACAGAATAACATCAGAAATATGGCAAATACCAAAATAATACGTGTCTCCATCAATGTGTGCATATATATACACACAAATATATATATATGCACTCACACGTATATACTGTATTCACACAGGTTTCTTGCACATTCATCCATGACATGTTCACAAACTTCAGAAGCTGATTTGCATTTTAAAGATTTATTAAAATAGGCTTAATCACAGTGATCCAGAGCTCAACTGAACAGCACTTAAATAGGCAAACTAAAAAGTTATTCATTAAGCACTTCAGCACCACCTCAAAGGTCTCGGGAAAGATTCTTCTACAGATCTCAAACTCCCTCAAAAGAACCTGAGCATGTAATACAGGAGGACTTTGCAGCATATAAAGTGGAATATTAGTCAGAAGGTTAATTTTTTTTTCCATACTTTCAGTGTAATATAAAGGTGAATACATTTTAATGACATGCTGAGGCATAGGCATAAGCATTGTCTCTTTAATACAATTCTGGTTACATAGAAACATTTCTCACTTGAAACAGTGAGATTTTACATGCTCCTCTTTCTCCTGATCTCACCTTAAGGTTCTTAGGTTTGAAAGATTTAAGATTTAGCCAAATGAAAATATAGATTAAAATTACTTATTCGTGTTCCAGGTTGCACAAATTTCATAGTATCTCATCCCTGAAAATGCAGCCACTTCTAGAGAGGAATTCAGGAGCTGATCAACAGCACACAGCACTGTCACAGCACAGTTCACAGCAAGAAATTAACACATTAGATGTAATTTAAAAAATTACCAACTGACAGAAGAGACTTTAGGTCCTCATCTCTAAAAAACACACAAGCCTTTAAAAGTAAGCATCCTGAGGAAAATAAAACTTGGCCTACTTTACCACACATAGCTCTATGCCAACAACTCTATGTGACCTCTGTTTAGCCTCCAAGAGCATTTACATGAACCTAAAAATTCTGGTCCATGTTCTGCCCTTGAATGTGAACATGCAGCTCCACCAAAGTCAATGGCAGCTGCGTCTGTACAGCTGAGGGCAGAATTCAACCATGTTATCAATATCGGAGAGATGAACTCAGCTCTTCTGGAAAGGCAACGAGGCTTGAATCCACTCAAGAAAGTGTTCCTCCCCAGAAAGAGACTCCCCAACAAAAAGTACAACACTCACATTTTAGTCATCTTAGTGGTGCTTCTGCAAGAGAGAGAAAATTCAAAGGGAAGGTGCGATGCTTATGTGGTTCACACTCAGAAAGGATCGTATGCAGTGCCGTGCCTTATATATGAATACATCTATATGTATGCATGGGTGTCTTTTTCTGAGTGGGAGAGGCTGTATTACAGATGTAGCCAAAGTCTCAACTCTGGAATTACTGAGAACAGCTCCCTCAGACCCTGTTCACTTGCAAGCACCAGTCATTGTAGGCAAGATTAAAATGTGTGCTTTGTAAAAAGAGCAGCCATTTCCTTTTCCCATTCAAAATACTAAGACCTACAGTTCTTTCTGACTTCTCTTTCTCACTGTATTTATTTATTTATTTGGATGGTAACCTCTTATCACTCACGCAAGGACAAACAAAAACTGCAGGGCAAATCAGGGACAGAAAACAGATGTTGTGATACTCTCGTGTGAGGGTACTTTAGCCCACAGGAGACAGGAATGTTAAGCTTTATGTGGTGAAGACAGGATGTGCATCTGGCTCTGTCCTTACGCTCCCTGATCACTAGCCCATACCTGCCACCTTCAAAGCCACAGTCTGTCCCTCTCCAGGAAGACATGTGGAGCTCTGCCTGTGAAACTGAGAGGGCGGCAACAGGCAGGAGGCCACGGCACTGCACTGCAGCCAGCAATGGGGTCCCCAGCAAAGCCCCCCCTGCACCAACACAGACCTCCACAGCTGGGGCTCTGCTCGGTGCACATGCCCTTGGCTCAGCCCTTGGCATGCAGGAACGGAATGTATGACATGGCTCTGCCCAGTGACCCGATGTGACATGTGCTCCCCTTGCAAAGCCACCTTTCTCCTGCGTGGAGTGGCGCTGCTGCAGGGAGACACTTTGGGATTCTTTCCAATACCATTATTTGGATACTACAGCACCAGATGGCCACAGGTACTACTCAATACTGCTGTGGCTTGTAGATGCTGTGTAAGTCTAGAATCACCACGTCACTTCTCTTCAAACACAAACCATAGATCACCATAGCACATATGATGTGCAGTTACTGAATGGCACTGGAACTTCACTCATATCTCTGGAATTAATATGATTTATGCTAGCCATGGGTCTGGCTTTTTAAATCTCAATCATTAGAAAATGATATTGGAGTTGTCAGCATGATGATAAGTAATGCTAATATACCCTGCTTCTTAGAACTAAGTGGTGGCCTGTTGTCTGGATTTTAACATGACAACATAGAAATAACACCCTTTTGGAGCATACTGCAGGTTTTGAATGCATTTTAAAGGTTTTCCTCTTACACAAGTAATCAGCATATTTATTTCTGTCCACAGCTTCTTAAAAGGGCCCCATGTTAAATGGAGAACTATTAGAAGGCCTGTTCCTGATCTTCAGCATCAGTAATGCATTTCGCTGATATGTGATCCCCACTGAAAACTTCTAGCAGCTCAACAATCAAGTTTAGAAAACTGCAAAACCTGATATTGGGCCCAGAGCTTTCAGTGCTCAACACCCATATTTGTACCTGGGCCATTCCAGTGCCTTCCCCTCTAGTTCCTTTTTGAGAAGAGGCAGTGTTTCTTCTGTTCCTTAATGACATCTGTTTCTGGATTTAAGACAGCAGTCTTCTCCTGCTCTGCCCCTCCAGTTATTTCTTGAAACAAGGACACGTGTTTCCAGTAAGGGTGAAGCAAGAGGGACGTGTGAGCCCAGCACTTCGGGGCAGACTCTGCACAGCTATTCCGGGACCGCCGGAGCTGCGCAGCAGAAAAGTATCAAACATTCAGGGGAATCCCCTTCTGTCACTTTTATTATCACAAAAAAAAGTAGTGATGATGTGTCTTCTTCGACACGGTCCTGGGCAGAGGGTGTTCTTTATTTTAAGTAAAGGCAGGAAATGAGTAATAGATTTCCTCTGCAGTCAAACTGGGGCTAGGGGCTGGTTGGTTGAGTGAGCTTTAGCCTCTCAATATTTCAACTTGTGCTAAATAGCAAAAATAGTTACAATCCTAACTACTTTTATCATTTTTGGACATTTCAAGTTCAAAAATATTAACTACCTGTGAGCCTTATCCTGTTACTCTGTAAGGAATATTCTGATCTCATCAGATGGGAAATAAAGGTGAAGTGTGGTCTACAGAAACACATAGAGAGTTTGGGAAGCCACAGTTCCCTCACACAGCATTTTCCATATAATTTCCCACAATTATTAAAAGGAGTTCTGTTCCCCCAGGGGTAGAAGTGATGAGATTGCTCTTCTATATATGCATAGATAGACAGGTAGATAGAAGCAATCCCATTACATATATATATGTGTGTATGTGTATATATATGTGTGTGTGTGTATACATATGTATGATGGTTTTTTATATATATAATTTTTGTTCAGAACAGGTCCAGATGCCCTTGCAACAAAATCCCCACACACAGCCACCTGTGCCTTGTTTACACTTGGCCTCCTCCTACCATTACTCCCACTTGTGAAGCTACACAACTGTTAATAAAGTTTGAGAGGGGGAAGATGTTTTTGCACGCAAAGCAGCTGTTAGCTCACAGCACCAGCTCATGTCTAAGACTCCTTTTTACCTGGATGAGAGCAGCCTCATTTCTGTGAGTGTTTAAACTTCTGGCAATATTGACAGCGATGGCTTTTTGCCTCACAGGACTGAAGAGCCACACCAGACAACTTCTCCGTGTAGAAAATCAAGCAAAGGGAAAGAATGAAAGCTTAAGAAGCCATCAATGAAAAGAGACTGCACAACTTAACAATTAACATGTTAAAGAGAATCAGATGAACAGGAGAATGAATTTGCAAAGAAATCAAGGGGAAAAAAAGGAAGTTGTTTCCATTTCAGAAGAATTTGAAATATTTCCGGAACTAGTATATTAATTCTGTTTGGACAACGACTGCTTAAACTCAAAATGTAGTAAGATTCTACAGCAGAGCAGCAGTTAATTTTGACAGTATGGATTTTCCACTGTGGCTCTACTTAAACTGATACACACTCCCTGCTACGACACTCTTCTACACTGACTGAAAGGTCACTTGGAAGGCTGTGCAGTTCCTGCCATACACTTCTGTCTTTTTTGGAGTCCTTGCTGCTCACCATGTTAGTGTTGACTGGTTTGACACCAGGCTTACACTTCAGACAATGACACTAAGTAGTGTTTACTACTGTCGTGTTACTTATTTACAATTTTGCTACTTATTAAAAAAAAAACAAACAAGTTTTCTCCTGAAGTTGTGCAAAATACAGAATTTGGGAAACATATTCGGCTGATTAATATTTTGATTGACTTCCTCTCAGAAGAGCGGTCTCACCTTCAAGGTGGCAGCCCCATTTTCTACCCTCATTCTGTTTCATTCTTCTCTGCTTGCACAGCCAAACTGGGTCTATGGGGACTGGCTTTGTCCCATTTTCCTCAGAAGGTCACTGCATGTTGGAGAACAAAGCTTCAGCATCTCCTGAGCATTTACACTGGATATTCTTTCCTGTCATTGACACCCCTTTCCACAAATGCAAAATTTTAACACATTTCCAGTATTTCTACAAGTATCACCAGCTTTCAGCTTCCTCCCATGACCAAGCAGACATCTCTTTTTTTCCTGAACTTTTGTCTATGAATCAAATTTATAAATATTTCTATCATACTCTCACCCAAGGTTTCTTAATTTCTTACTCCTGAAGGAAAATTATTTTTAATTTTATGCAAACTTAAACTCCACTTAAAACTTCCACAAACTTTTCATGAACCAAAATTAATACCGTTTTTATTTTAGTTATCATCATTACCGTCTAACATTGATGTCTAAAAATAACTCAATAATGACCTATAAGAAAAGCAGGAATTTCAGACTTTGAAGTAAAATACCAGAGATGGAAAGTTGAACTTAAATTAGGATTTTCAAATACATAAATAATATGTGCAGTATAAAAAACCCAATTCCTAAGAAAAAGAACTCATGACATGGAGACCATGAACACGCTCAAAACCATTTATGTGCTTTGTGCTGTCCAAGCAAGAACAGAACCACAGAACAAACCGTGAAACATCTGATACAATGCCCAATTTCACTAAGGAACAAAATGCCCCCTGACATCACCAACATGGGATAAGGATTGCGACATAATATGTCATTAAAAAAACAACACACCAACGTAGTAGCACTGACCTAACACGGGATTTGTAGGAGCACCAGAATGGTGTTCCCTTCACAGGGAACTTCAGTGTGGCTTCCCTCTAGCTGAGGTGTAGTTGGACCATGGACATATCGATCAACAACCACATCCTTCTCTCTGTACACCATGGTGAGGAAAGAGAGAATGATTGTGGAGGGGATTGAGAGTAAGAATCATTTTGATTTTCCCTCGTATTTTTTTTTGGTAAAAAAAAAAAAAATGCATAGCCTGTGTCTACTTCAAAGAGCTCATTTGAAAATCCACATCTAAAACCCCTTTGAAAAGAAAGTTAGAAATCACCAGTGAAGCAGAAATCCTCAGTCTCACCACCATGCTGGTGTCATTTCCCCGTTCGTACTGCTGACCCAGGTCTTTCTTTTTTCTCTCCTTCCCCCTTCTCACACCATGAGTGCTTCAGTGAGGCTGCTAGTCAAACATATCCTCAAAGCTCCCAGTGTTGTTCTACAAAAGGATAAGCAATCGAAAGAGAGATCAGCAAAACCTGCCTCAGGGGTTCTGGGAGGGCCAGGAAGAGGAGTACGTCATTTTAACTGATTAGTTTTGAGTAAAATTTTTTTAAAAGGTGAGATTGAGGAATTGACAGAAGAAATTTTTCAGTTTTCAGTAATCGTGTCTGCTACATAAATGCAAGCCAGGCTCCCTAAGCTGGGAACCAGGCACGCTCATTTGCAATGTCTGAAGAAAAATCACTCTAAAAAACCTTTTAAGGGTGAATTCTCTCCTGGGACTAACGACCAGCATGAAAAAGGCCACCTAACCTTTGTGATTTCTTATCACAAGTCTAGCAAGACTGAGTCTTTTTGTCAAGTCCTTGGATTCTGAAGCCACCTGATTGCATAGGAATATCAGTTTCCACTAAAAGAAAAAAAAATACCTGCCAATGACATGTTTTGCAGGATTATGCCCATAACATTCACATGAAATTTAAGGAATATGGGTGTTATGCTGTCCCTTTAGAACTACAATGGCCTGAAAGTTTAGGTATTACTAAGTTTCTGTTTTTCAAAAGTACTTTCTTAAGTTTCTTTAACTTTTACATTATTTTGATTTCCTTTTTTCTCTGGGTAACTACAAAATCGTAAGCAGCCAGGAACATCAGTAATTCCTAAAAATAGCCATCCTATCCTCCTTTCCAAATTTAGAAATATATGGCATTTCTCATGAAAATGGAGAAATAAAGCATTCACTAAAGGTGGAGTGTCCTATTTTTGGCTTTTTAGTCAGCTTTTTTTTTTCCCTCTCAACTCTCCTTTTCATTTTCCTATCCCTAATCCTTATTTCCTTGCTCCTATTTTAACTTTGGGGAGTAACTATCACCATTACTCACACTGTCCATCTCTTTCCAGTTTTTCCCTCATTTTCAGATCATTCTCCCTTGCTTCCTTTCATTTCAAGCTCCTTCTCCCTAGCTCAGCTTTTCCCTAGTAAAACCGCCTTGGAGCAGCACACTTCTCCAGCTCTATTTAAGTCCCACTTCAATGATCATAAAAGGGCATAAACATATAGCTGGGAAAAAAAAAAAAAGAGACTGTTACAGCTGATTAAAAAGAAATCATATGATGAATTTATGTATAAAATAAGGTCAGACTCAGTTGGCAGTCTGATGCAAAATAAGAAACAAACATTTCTGGAGATGTAGAAGGGCTATTTAAACTTAAAGTATTTAAATTTTTCATTTCCAGAGGCTTTGCTTAAATATTCTTTAAAAGCACGCTGTCAGTGAGGTTCCGAAGTACTTGCAATCCTAAACTCAAAAGACAGCTTTCATATTTGGTTCTGTAAAATAATTTCTGTTCAGCTGAAACAAAAGATCGTCCCCACATCAAAGAATAAAAAACATCTTCTCCAAAATGTTTTTATTTGATGTGAAATAACGGTAATCCTTTAAATCAATCAGCGAATTGAAAAATCTACTTTTGTGTAAAGTGTTCTGGATCCCTTTGGGATGAAGAGCACTGTATCAGCCCTAGAAATAATTAACCAACATTTATGGAATGTCAAATGAGCCTCTGCATTTATGCATTAGATCTTCCTACCTTCCAAACACTATTAATGTTAAAGAAAGCATATCTGTGACTCCAATGGATGACAAATCACTTTCCTTTTTCTAAATATTTTCTTGTTGCTGTGCCATCCCTTGATCTACTATCTTTCCACCACCAACGCCCTCTCCCTTCTTCCAGGCATTTATTGCTTGTGTGACAGTGACATCTTTTCTATCATCCCCTTAACAAAAAGTTCACCCAGATCTCTGGAAGCATCTCAATGTCCACTTTCTTTCTCCACTTGTTTGGGAAAGACAGCACTGTACGGAGGAGAGCTGGTGCTTCCCTACTCCTTGTTTTCCTCCTCTCCTCCCTTCAGGTGACCTACACCAGCAGACTGTAGACTTCCCTTTCTTCCACCACGTTGTCTGAGCATGGGGCTGAGATCAGCAGCTGGCCAAGCCATCATTTGAGCATGCCCAGCAGAAATGCTGGTGTTTCCACACTCACACAACCAGGGATGCACTTTCAGGTCCTCCAATGAGTTCTTGGCAGCAAGCTACATAATAAAGCCTGGAAACCTTCACTGAAATAAAAATAAAAATGAGCACAGAGAAGAGTGACAGCCCTTCATCTCCCCAAACAGAAGCCAACATGCCAACATCCACACGTCCTGCCTTCACTGATGTAAATTGAAATAATTTCACCTTTAATTTTCAGTCTCATTTCTGCCTTCGCATGCTAAAAAAGCTCTGTCAAACAAAAAATATACTCACCAGCACCGGCTCTGAACTGCTTGTCCCTTTGACTCCCTTTCCTCTGCCCTTGCAGCAGACGTGGCTGGTGATGCTTGTTAACTATCCCCTCCCTCCCTCACAGATACCCTCCATCCAGACCATTTGGAGTAGATGAGCACAAAACGCTGTCCCTGAACAGAAGGAAATTTACGGGATAGCCAGTAATTATCAGTGAATATTACCAATCCCACAGAGGACAAGGAAATCTCTGCTACAAAATCAAAGTATGAAAGTGCAATCCTTTGTGTAAAAGGGAGAGGGAAAAGTAACATTTCTAATTGAAAATTAAAGCAAGAAGCACGATACTAGCAAAGTACATTTACTGTGTTAACGTACCATTTGTCTTCTGGGCAAGTTACTAAAGGTCATTTGTTCTTCATAGCAAGTGTTGAAAATAGTTTATGTTGTGGGTCTAACTTAAAGGAACAATGTCAAAACCCTCAGGCCCAAAATGACCTTTTTATGCCAACACAGAGATCTAAATCTCTTACTGAGGACAGTGGTGATGTTTGCATTTCACTCTCTCCCCCTCCCTTCTCCTTCTAACCTCCCCCCGCTTTCACATGAGATACCTCACCACAGAAGACAGCACAGACTGCAGAGTTAACATGCCCACTCCACACCTCGTGCTGCTCATCCCTTGCTCTGCCTATCCTGCCAGACACTCAAGACAAGCTGCTTGCTGATGTGCCTGGTTCCCAACCTGCCCTCCAACCAAGTGAGAGAGGGAAAAGGGAGGGGAAGGGACCAGACCTACCCTTGCCTGCTGGAAGAAAAGGATTACACGCTGCCATGTGCTCTAGAAGGTAGAATATGGTGACATGGGCAGCCTTTCTTTCAAAACTCTATGACATTGCTGTCTTCCTGCCTAAACAGAGCCTCTAGCTGGTTGTCTCAGAAGGGCCTGGCTGTAAAAGAGGGAGGATCAGGGTTGCTGAGCTGCTGCTGATGAAATAATAAAGTACATGCGTGTAGGACATACACACAGAGAAGCAGACACATACACAGAGGAATTTGAATATAAAGGCTCTGAATGATTGCAGACTGGCCAAACACCTGGAGCTTCATGTGATTCATTTAAAAAAGAGCCCATCATTACTACTGCATAGATGCTGTCCCTCAAGTGTTAGTGTAAGATCAGCGTGGTGGCCTCGTCCTCCTGCTCGGTGTTGCCACACTATCCTTAACTCTCATCTGAGCATATTGTGAGCACCTGCAGATGTGGGGCACAAAGAGACACTAAGCAGCACTTTAGAAGAAGAAACTGTCATAAAACGCATCATGGAACTGTAAACACCTTTTCACTTCCAAGGAGAAGTGCACTGGGTAGGCTGCACCCCTGCTTCCTGCACTGCTGCCGCTCCCTTCTGCGGGTGAAGAGAGATTTTCTGTCTCCACAGCCATCATTCCCACGCTTCTGAGCCACACCTGGGACTTCTGACGCATGATACATCACATACATGAGATATATCAGAGTACAGGCAACATGTCATGTTCTCCCACCCCACGCATATCCCACAGGGCTCCATCTAGAAGATACGTCTTTTCCAGGCTGAATCCCGCAAGGTGAACACCTCCCGTGAACTAACGCTGAGCAGGCTTAGCATAACCTTTCAGAAGGCACTCAGCACTTTGCAGGATTTAAATGCAAAAGCCTCAAAAAGGCAAAGCTCATTTTCCTGAATTCCCAGCTCTGGCTGCCATTTGTGACAGACTTCACACATTTATGTGCTGCCCTGTCACATTTGGGTGGCAAAAAAATGGCAAAGTATAGATGCCGTGACAAGTAGATGAGACATGTTTTTCCTCTTTAGTGTTCTTAGGCTCAGATTTCCCTTCAACACATAGAGGAAGAGAAAAAACCCTTGGGGCAGACAGAAACAGTTTAAGAGTTTAGTTACTCAGTTATTGTGAAAAGGATTTTTAAAAAATTAAAAATTCAAACATTATGAAATATAGAGCAGTGTTGGACTTTCTGAAATTCTAAGCAGAGACTTTTGTTCATGTAGACTAATGTAATAAATAAAAATATGCACAGGCATATATTCTAATACATATTTTTATAGAGAAATCTTGTCAGTGAATTTCTATATTAGATGCATGAACTACATATACGAGTTTCCTCTTTTTTTTTAAGTTGGTTGGAAAGACATGCAGAGAAAAATATAGGAACAATTCAGACAAGACTGTCATTCCGTTTTATGGTTCCCAACAAATCCAATATTTATTTTTATTAATTTAAGGATCCAAGACCAAACCACTTATGTAGCAACCTAATAGGTTCTCTTTGAAGGTATATTTAATACCAGACATACACTTAAAAAAAATATAAGGTGCAATTTTTAAGTGTGGGAGATATAAGCAGGATACCATATCTGCATCTAGTTCCTAAATAGCGGTGATTTTTGTTTTGATTTTGCACTTGATTGTGGCCATTAATGTTACAAGAGAAATGCTCAGGTCACAGATGGAAAATCTCCCCACAAGGGCTCTACGAAAACAGTCACCATCAGACTTCTCAGGGTTCATTGGCTGGCTCACAAGGGTATGAAATATTGTCCCCTAAAATACATATAAATAAATAAACCTACAGTTAGATTTAAGCACACTGTTTGTGCTTTTTGCACTGAGTATATGCACTTTTATTGGTCAAAAGCAAGTACTGACACACATCAAGATTCAAAGTCAGAGTTATCACTTGGATGATATCCCCTTGACTCAGACATGTCACAGGATTTCCTTTAATGGGCAAATTACAAACTCGAGTAAATTCTCTCCTCCACAGCCATAGTGAACACCAAGTATCCAATATTAACGCTGACCTTAATCAAGCTTCACTATGGAAATTTTATTTCACCTTCATCTCCCATGTCTGTTTTAAAGCAAAATGTCCGAGTCAAATCCAAGGACTGAAAATAGGTTATTTTGTATTGTGAGATATTAAATATTCTAGCTGAAATCCTGGCTCCTTTGAATACCACAGCAAATATCCCATTCACTTCAATACTGCCAAGATTTTTACCATGGAGAATGGCCTGGAATTCAGTTTGTAAAGGTGAAGCAATAAAGAGTCTGAATCAAGTCCCACTGAAGCCCATGGACAGACTCCTATTCACAGCAATGGAGTGGATCAGACTCTAAGTCTGTCTTGGCACAGTTAGGAGCTGTACCCTCACAGATAGTGAAAGAATTGTTGTAAATGCCAGACAGAATTAGGAAGTACAAGAACACCCAGTACTTTATACGGCATTTTACAACAAGTTCAAAGCTCTAAACTGGACATAAAGTTAAAGAAATTGCAGTTAGATTAAGAATCAGTCATTTCAATGTATTAAAAACCCAAGCTAAGTTTTCCTATAATACTTGAACTAGGCAGTGCAGAATAACAATTTACTTAAATGTAAAAGTAAACCTGTAAGAGAGAGAGACAAAGACAGAAAACAGAATAATCTCAGGGGAGGGGTGGAGAATAAAACCATTCATTAAAGCAGCAACTCTAGCCTGAAGTGATGGCTCTACAATTTCAACTACGTTTTTGGCTTCTATGTCCATTGTAGTGAATCATACTGTATTGAAAGGTGAAAAATGCTCACCTCTGGATTAGGAAAAAAAAGATTCATAATTGGCACTGCCATGAAGAATGTTTGCAACACAGAACTGGGTTTCCAACCTTGGTCTATTTATTTAATCTAAAAGATAGAAACAGGTATCAAGACTATTTCATAATGAGTGGCTTTGCTTGCAAGGGCTTCCCTGTGGCAAAGCAGACTCTGCTGCTGTGCTTTTTTGTGTTTCATGATATTGGTAGGACTGCACTGAAACCTGCCCAAGCAAGTGGCCATATGCTTGGAATTTGTTTAATCCTCTTTATCCTACTCTCCATAACAAGTTTGTTGCTTTGAAACAATGCATTATTGACAGCAATGGCTACAGTATGCAGTTTACACGACAGCAAGGAAAAGAAAGGAAAAAAGACGTGGAAAGAGGATGGATTGAAGAAAGGCAGAGGGGCAAAACACCATGAGCACCAAGCCTATCATTTGTATCTTATTAGGAAATAACATGATTCGTATGAAGATCTAACATGTATGTGCAAAGAATACTTCTGGAACACGTTGTAAACAGCAAGTAAACTCTTCCAGCTGGGATCAGTATGCCGGTTAAAGACCACAGAGGGACCATAAACTCAAAGCAGCCTGCAGGATGGGGAAAGCAGCGATCCCACTCACTGTGTCTGCATGGAACAGCAGGTGATCCACACAGAGCACTCTGCAGAAGGAGCGGTAAGAGGTGGTCCCGTCTGACGTAGAGGCAGAGCAGATGTAGTACAAGAGAATTTTTCAGGGCTATGGTATAGGTGAGGGTTAGTCTGTCATTCCTCACACCAGCTTGGGAACTATTCATAGGATCACAGAACACCTCCAGTTGGAAGAGATCCATAAGGATTACTGAGTCCAGCTCCCTGCTCCTTGCAGGGCTACCGTACACTAAACCATGGACTGAAAGCATTGTACAGACAGTCCTTGGACTCTGACACATTTAGTATCATGGCCACTCCTCTGGGGAGCCTGTTCCACAGGCTGACCACCCTCTAAGTGAAGAACCTTTTCCTAATGTCCAACCTGAACTTCTCCTGGCAGATTGCAACAAGAGGAGGCTGTGAATACAATCACAAAATCATAGGAACATAGAAAGCCCTGGCTTGGAAGACACCCTAAAGACCATCTCGTTACAACCCCTCAACGGGCAGTGACATCTTCCACTAGACCAGGTTGCTCAGAGCTCCATCCAGCCTTGCCTGGGACACTTCCAGGGATGCGGCATCCACTGCTTCTCTGGGCTGCCTGTTTCCAGTGCCTCACCACCCTCACAGGGAAGAATTTCTTCCTAGTATCTAATCTAAACCTACTCTCTGTCAGTTTGAAGCCATTCCTCCTTGTCCTGTCACTCCAGACCCCTGTAAATAGTCTCTCTCCATCTTTCTTGTAGGCTCCTTTCAGGCACTGGAAGGCCGCAAATAATCGAGAGGTTTATTTTATTCTTTCACCCTTTTTCTGGCAGCCTCGTTTCCAGTTTCATAGTTAGGACCATCATCCATTGCTCCATTAGACTAAAAGGAGACATTCTTCCTGCTAAGCTCATTCAGTGTTTAAAGTGTTGGATTTAGATACCTTCACCCTCCTTAAAGGTATGACGTACATACAAAAGCACCAGTGCATACAAAACTTTTGGGAGCCTGAAGCACACGGCAAGTGTAGAATCCCAGGCACGCAGTTCAACACCCCCTCAGCTGAGAAATTCAAACAAATGCCCAGCACTAACATGTACCACAACATATTAAAAAGTCTCCTCTAGCCCGCTTGCAGCAGAGCCCTGGTTATGGCGAGGAAAAACTTTGTACCTTGATCCTCCACGCTGACCCCATAAGGGAAGAAGAACACAAGCCCAGTTTCCCATGAAAGAGATGACAGCACACACTGGTACCCAGAGTAAAGCAGATGTCGGCAGCCAAGAATCCCATCTGAATAATCCACTGAAGGATAAATAATGAAAAATGTAGAACTCCATAAAAGGAATGTACCACGCTAACAAAGTCAACCAGAAAGGGCATAGGGGAAATTGAGACAGCTAAGAAGGAATCTGAAATGTACATGTTTGGAGACGTTAAAAAAGGAAAGAAAAAGGATAAGCCAGTCTTCAATTAGATATAAATATTGAAAACATTTCCTTTCCCCAGTGGCAAAACAATTTTCAAGAAACATGTTTGTCTAACGATTTCAAATAAAAAAAAAAAAAGGCAAGAGGAAAAGGTAAACTTAATTCAAAATGTAAGCAAAACTTTCAATTACAATTATTTGAAATTCCAACCTCTGGACCTGAAAGAGGGTGCAAATGCATTTTGTGTCCATTTTTCAGAATACTGATATCCAGTGAAGGCAAGGAAGGGTACTCTCTCATCTGCTAAGTGCACTTGGCAAAAACAAATGAAGACACATAAAAGAAAACAGAAAACTCCTCCCTGTGCATAATGGACCAGGAAATGGTAAAGGAGTAAGTTGTTTATTTGGGGATCTGCATGTTTTGAGCAGCTGTTGCACTCACTGCTCATATTTGAGACTAACCTCTACCATGGCAGTGGTGGATTGCATATGGGGCTCATCACTGGACTTCTGGGCTGGGGATTTCCAGGCATTTAGCAGAGCTCAAGGTAAACGAGAGCTTTAGTACTTCATTCCGTAACAGCAGAGAGAAAGCGTGAGTGCTTTTAAATCACCAGCCCCTACTGCAAAACAAGACCAGAAACAGCCTCTGATAACTGCTCTAAAAAACTTCAGAAAAAAATGTCTGGATAAAACCACCCGGGGCACTGGTCCAGGGTTCTGACTGTTTGTCTGCTGAAATGGATGTCTCATCTGTCTTTAACAGCTCTGGGAGGACATTTCTACACACCTTCCGGACTTCCAGCACTGTCTACAGTGGGATCTTATTATCAGACATGGCTGGGAGAACTGAATATGACCAAAAAAAAAAGGAAATGCAATAGAAAGGAAATAAACTTGAGCTATGCAGGCTCTCCCGACATGTAGCCACTACATATTACTTAGATTTGAAATAGGCCAAATTACTGGCTACAGGAACATATGGACTGAGCAGCTGCTGAGCAACCAATGATATACCTGGAAAAAAGATCTACCTGAAGGATGCCGATTTTAAATTGTATTGGCCAACTTTGCTGCTTTTACATACAGGGAAGGGAAAAGGGAAAAGGAAGACTGTGCTTTGCATCAGCAACCCATCATACAAAATTGTATTCTTAGGTCAAAACCAAAAGGAAATGAGGATGGGTTTTTTGCATTGATATCCAGTACGAATCTATAATTTTTTTAACCGTTCCAATTTTCAAAACATACTTGTGCCATAATTAATGAGGGCTGAATGTCTTTTACTTAATTAGGGGTAAGAAAGCAAATTCTAGGATGATGTTATCAAGAACAGTCACAGCTGATTTAGCTTTGCTGGCAAGGAGGTCAGTGGGGATTTCAACACTAACTGCAGACACAGGGAAGTCAAATACTGGCAAGGAGTTTGGAATGGTACATGAAATACTTTTAAGAGCACCCACCCTCCTCCATAAGCAGCCCTGCAGGGCTAACAGCAAAGCGTGGTGCTACTCTGTCTGTATTTCTGTAGCACAGCCCGGCTCTGAGTAAATAATACTAAATAATAATTCTTGGTTAAGAATTCATTATACAGAAGGTTCCAAATAAAAAAGGAAAGAGAAGTAAGTCTCTCAAACCTAGCCATTTACAGTTGTGCAGCATTAAAATCACACCTAGTAAAGCTGCATGCATTAAGGCAAATAATAATAATAATCTGAATTAAACTAAATAAAACTTGTCAGAATGGAAAGAAAACAAATCCAAAGCCTTGACATCAACATAAAACCAGAATTCTGCCCATTCCCTTCATAATGGCATTTCTATTGCGCTTTGTTCTGACCTTTTATTACTTTCCCAACATTGAAGAATATTGCTTTTCAAAACTCTTCATTTCTTTGCTACCCCTGCCATTATTTCCACTCCTATTGTTGAGAGCTGTTAGTCACTTTTGTTCCAAGGTCCACAGCAGCATTGTACCTTAAAAAAGAGGCAAGAATATATGTACTTTTTGAGGGGAAAAAAATTCAGTATTTTCCACTCTTTCTTCTAAAGACCAAAGCCAAATTTTGTTATTAAATTAAATAATAAAGTAAGTAAATGAATAAATAATAGTTTAATAAATATACTGGCAGATTGAAAAGCATGAAATCAATTTCCTGCTGGTAAGGAGGGAAAAAAGACACTTTTATATGACTTGACTGGACTTAAATAGGCATTGTCCTGATCCTGTAATTGTTCCAGGCTCAGAACATCTATTGAGTTCAATGTGAGCTCCAAAACCAGATCAATTAGAGGATCAGAGTTGTTTGGGAAAGGCCTGCCCATCACTTTGAGAAAACAAACCAGACAGACATTGAAAAAGAATGTAAGCCCATAACTAGTCTACAAGATTAAACAAACGGGGCTATGCAAATCCCACAGCCCATAAAGCAGCACACACCATTCTAATGAAGCCCCTTGAAACCAGGTCCTGCACACAGATGAGAAGGGCTTTGTCACTAACTTCTGTGTATGAACTTCAAAATGAGTAAGACCGGGCTTCAGGAGGAAAAGTTGAAGTGTTGACACTAAGTTAGGGACACTAACTTAATTTGCACTATATGTTTAAAACCTACTTGAAGAGCACACAGCCCAGCAGCTATTTGCACCACCAGAAGGCCTGACAGGACAATTCTGCCCTTAAGCAGTGGCGAAACTCTGGCTCCAGTCCAGAGCAACTGAGACTAACACACAAACAAAGTCTGCTTCCAGGCCCGCAGCTGGATCCTAGGGGACAAACCCCTGTGCTGCTCTGGAGCCCTGCTGATTTTAGCCCTGCAAAACCAGAGACGTACCTGCAAAATCTAGACCCTTAATTCTTAAGAAATACTGTAAGAGCTCATTTAAAATGGCAAACATAAAAGGCAATTTAAGAAAAAGTATTTAGTTTAGCTTTTTTTTTGTCCTGTTGTTTACAAATGGCAACTAACTGCACAATCATTAATCCCTTATCAGTACTTCCCTGCTGCACAGTCAGTTCTGTGGATCAGTTTTACACAGTAAGAGAATTTTTAAAAGTCTCACCTCAGTTTTATTAAGGTCTCAGAGGAACAGTACTCATACCTGAGCACACTTGAGTACAACAGCAAGTAGCCTGAGGTAGGATATTCAGTCTTTAGCCCATTTTAATGGACTCTGACTTAAGCAGTCAAGTTCTCAGTTTGCTTTATAATGACAGCTGGTTCTGCAAACATAAGTCTAATAATAAAAGATAACAATGGCATTTAGTCTACTGGGTTCTTTTTTTAAAATGGCAGCACACATCATCAAGTAGTTCAAAGCTATTTCAACTTCAAGTAGGAAATTCTCACCATGAAGAGTATCAGCAGTTCAGATAACACTCAATTCTCACAACCATATAAAGCAGATTTCAGAAGAACTTCAAGGGGTTGTACAAAAAGTTGTACACAGTCAGAAAAAAAAGCCCGTCCATTCCCTTCTCTGGCAATAATTGGGAACATACACCCAGGGAAAGACTGTGGAAGAGAGTCAGAGAGTGATTCTTCCTTGGGTGTATCTTCCTTGCAACCTATAGTTCACAGACTTCCTAAGTACTCCAAGACAGAGCCTCAAGGCTTTGTCTACATCTTTGTATTCACCATTCCTGATGGAGCTTCCGTCCATCCACTTGTCTGTTTGCTTTCTAACACAGTTATTCTTTAGACCATCCATAACCTCTTGCGACGAAGTTTCACAATGTATAAAAAATACCAGTCTGCACTTGGCCCCGAAGTGGATCCAACTATAACTGCACATTCGAGACAGGATAAAGCCCCACAATGAGATTCCCCCAAAGTCTTTTCTCATGTGTTAATGCAAAGCAGGCATTCACAGCTCCTGCTGGGCAGCTCCAGACACCACCACTAGCTATGGACTTGGTATACCACCCATATACCCATACACCACCAAGCTGCAACGAGGGCAGAGATGCAGCACTCTTGAAGCCAGTTCACTTATGCAGGATGGCTTTCTTCTCTGAGAAGGAAATTCTACGAGTAGAATCCACAGTTTTTATTTATCTGACTGCTAAATTCCCTCGTCCAGCTACTTTAGACATTGTTGGAAAAAGTGTGTTTAGACACAGTTGGAAAAAAAACAAACCCAAACTGAGATAGGTATTTTAAAAAGATGCTGCAGTTCCACAATTTCTTCCATAGAGTCACAGAAAAACAGGTTCTGAGCAACCTCAGCTGATGCTTATGTGACAGGATGTGTCATTAAAAAACTCACTAAACATTAGTTTGCAGCCAGATCAGTCCCTTGCTCTGGCTCGTCACACAACTGCCAAGCCCTAGAAAGGATGTGTGACTGCTCTGTACTGTGACATCTCATTCTGGTACCACTTTAAAGTGGTTACACAGGTGCAGTTTGCATCTTTCACTTTCAGGCCATTGATTCTAAAACAGATTGGTACTTACTTAGCAAAATATGGTATGACCTTCGTTACTTTGTAGAAATCTTAAAACTTCCCAGTAAAATCTCAGCCCCCTGGGCAAGTTCAAACCTATTCAGAAGCCCTTGCTTTTCCCAGCTACTATTCACAGGCGCTTTGAAGGAGTCCACAATCATTCCCCATTTGTTAAAAGGCTGGAAAAAGGACTCCTGTACCATGATTGTACCTTGCTGAAATAAAAGAATTGGCAGGACTTCCCATCAAATCCTGTGTGGACTGAGCACCGCGTTTTAAAAACAATGTTTGCCAGTTGTGCTAATTCTGATTATTCTGTCTTAAAATGGACAAATTGGAAAGAAACTCTTTCCTCTCATTCCCATACTTGGCAGCGTGGGTAAGTTTACATGACATCCTGAAAAAAATGCAGTTCACAGAGGGCATTAATGCAAAGTGGTGTACAGTGCAGAGATCATTTGCTCGTATTTACTCCTTTTCTTAACACCAGACACACAGTTAAATGTCATACAATGCATTTAAAATTAAAACACTTTTTCAAGAACTATAAAAAGACCCAGAAACTCTGTAACATGTAATTAAATTGAGAAAGTAGCTCAAAGAGCTTGGCAGGGCTCAGAGAGATTAATGAATGTGTGGATGAAAATAATCCATATCTGCATTCAAAATAAAGTAAGTTAGACCACCCATTTCAGCTGTGGACTCCACAAAGACACTGCAGACGAGCCCGGTGCCACTCCCCACCAGCCACAGAGCGCTGTGAGGGCAGGAAGCCCTTGGTACTTGAGCCCTTGCATCCCTCACAGGGATGTTAAAGCAGGATAATAGAGGATTGACTGAAATGTTTGGGATTCACGACTGTATTTCTACCAAAACACTTATTTCCAGAAGAGGTATAATCTTAGGAAATGTTCCCAGGTATTCACAGATATCTTACAGACACATAACACAGGAGAGACAGTAACAGATCACCTGAGCCAGCTTTGTAACTCTTAAAAGCAAGTAACATTCACTGAAAAGTAAAATCCAATGACTTTTATTATTTAAATATGAATTTCCAGTACAAAAAGAGAAGAGCAAATTTCCATCAAAGAACAAATTTGGGGTTTCATTTCTCTGAGTTTGTATCCACCTTGACGAGTGGATTACAAACCCAAGCAAACTGAGCCTAAGGTTAATCAAAATGCAGTGGAACTGCAATATAGCCAACCACCACTGGCGTTCCTCTCACTTCTTTCATTCAGCACCAAAGATAGGATTGAGTGCAGATGAGAAAAGAGGAGAAAACCAAAACCCCTGACTATTTAAAGTCTTAATTTCTAGCATAGCAACTTTCAGCATATACGTGCTCCTGAGGATGATTCGTATCACCACAAGTGAGAAGGAGGATAAAAAAGAAGGGGGAAGAAACAAACGGAAGCAGAGTATCAGATGTAAAAATCTGACATGGAATTGGGTCATGTCTATTGGCAATCAAGTATTCTAGAATTTGAAATTATTAATATTTATTGTTCACATTTCTGAAGGGGGGGAAAAGTACATAAAAATAGCAAAAATAATTTCTCACAGTATTCGCTCAGGTCAATATTTGCATACTGCCTGTAGCAGGCTAGACTGCAGCTGAAAGATCAGAATGAGGAAAACTTAAGGTGTGTGAGACACAAAAAGGGGACACTACAGGAGAGGTGTGGACTGGTGAGGTGAGGAGATTGATAAAATAAAATAGGCGTGATAGAAATTCATACGCAATGTCAGTGGTGGTCCAGGGAAGTTTTTCCAGCCCTGAACAAAGTAACACTCAAGTTTCTTTAAAAATCTGATCCTTCATTCCTCTCTTTGGAGAGATGCTACAAAATTTAAATTATCTGTCATCATCTCTAAGTAAATAACGTAGGATATTTAGAAAATGCACCTGACCTCAGGCTGTTTTTACAGCTACAAGTGCTTTCATTTAATTTGCCTCACAAATTGGGCCCTTTGTCTGAGAGCCCATATTGAGCTCATCTGAAGATAGCGGTGTCACCCATAAAACGAGAGGTGGTTTTGGAAGAGCAGAAGTACAATCTGGCTAAAAAACTGAGCACCTCTCTTCTGCACAGGCTTCACCACTGCCCACCTCCAACCTACTCGCCTTATTCCACCTCCACAGAGCTCTGCACGAGGTACACGGAGCTCCGCATGAGGCACAAAGAGCTCTGCACGAGGTGCATGGAGCTCTGCACGAGGCACATGGAGCTCTGCACGAGGCACATGGAGCTCCACACGGAGCTCAACACGAGGCACTCAGCTCAAGTCCTCCCAGAACTACAAACAAAGATGACAGACGAAGAAGCTGTGAGGAGAAGGCTACAACTCCTGCAGGCCCCTTGGTTTTATCAGCCAAGAGATATCCCCTTCATTCACTGCTCTGACACAAGTCCCACATGTGCTGTTTGTGCCCAGCCTCTCTGCTCCTGTGACCACCACAGCCAACACTGGGCATCCCCTGGCACCTCGCCGAGACAAAGGTGTGAGGGACAAGGCTACAAATTGTCCCAGTATTTAATTCTGAGGCAGACATCACTTTGCACTCAAGCCAAGTAACAGTTCTCTTTAGTGCAGGTCAGATTGTTGTTCCCCGGCAAAGACACGCAAGGACTTGGGTGCAGGTTTCCACCTCTCAAACCTTCCGGCCATTTTGGATCCAGCCCGATCCTGCCAACAGGGCCACACACAAAGCACAGCATTTTCCTGTATGAACAAAAGGAGCATGGGCCTTTGAAAGCATTCATTAGATTATTAGACTTCAAATAAAAAGGGAGTGCACTGCTTTTCTCCACTCATGATTTACTAAAAAATAATTTGAGTTGTCCCCACCCTTCCGAAGTACTGTATCATGAAATATTCGGCATGATGCAAAAAAAGGGTGAGCAAGGTTCAGAAAGATTTGTAAGTCCACAACCCCATGAGCTGTCCCATGGTTTCAAAGATGACTCTGTACATACTGAAAGTTGGGTGTCTGTTGTCAGTGTTAAAAACCCAGTGAAATCTGGTATATATGGGAACCTACCCTGTGCTGTACTGAAAACATATGTGGTCAAGAATCATTTGGAACTACTAAATTCCAGTGAAATATAATATGCAGTCTTAGTATTTCATCCTCTTTCAAAAATAAATTCTTTTTTGCTCTCTGTTTAGTAACAATCACTGCTTATGCCAGATATAAGTCAGACCAGAAAAACAGTCTATTAGCCAAATTTGACTTTGAATGGTAAACTTACTGACTTGAAAATTTCAAAAAAGCCTGAGCTGCAGCAACGTGCCTCATTTTTGCTTTGGTTTTTCTGGTACCTTTCAAGTGATACAACTTTTCCTTTTTTTTTAATATGGCTCATTAAATCATTATGAAATATAATTACATAGTACCAAAAAGCTCTTTACCCGNTATAATTACATAGTACCAGAAAGCTCTTTACCCGCCATAAGGTATCCGCAGTGGTGTTAAATTTTTTATCTTATTGTCAGTTTACTATAAAAAGATATTAACCTTTAGCTGATCTATGCTCACATTTGATTGCTATCCACTGTGGTGCATCACAAGGGGCCAGGGTTTCACTGCTCACTGCTTTACTTTCCAAGCAAGGTGCTTCCAACTCCACCTTACCTCCTCCGCTGTTTCCAGTGAAATGCATGTGTGGAACTCTTCTAAAAGTCTCTGAAGTGAACAGCCAACACAGAGGAATATGAGGCCCATCACTTTAAGGCTTTAATGCCAAGATGTTTGTGCCTTTTTTTTTTTTTTTTTGGTTGTTCTAATTGGGTGTTTTGGTTTAAATCCTACTTTCTGACTGATGAATTTTTCGATTAATGCAACTCATTTTCAGCTTGGTATTTTGCCTAGTTCCCTTCAAATTGAAGCAATTATAGAAAAAATTAAGTGCTCCAATAATTTTAAACCTCTCCACACTCTGCAATATTATCAGTGTACTTCACTTTTTTTTTTTAAAGGTGCAAGCTCTTCAGGAGTCCTTACTATTCAAGCACACACAGTCTATGAACTGATTAAATATTATCAGATAATTTAAAATCTTTACAAGAGCTTTGGCTTTCCAACATTGAAAGCAAATGCTGTGCTAAGCTTGGAAGATGCTAGGACATGGTATGCTCCAAACACAAGAAACACCAAAATTCTTTTCAAACAAAGACAATCTCAGGCTTTATAAATACAACAGCAGAAAAAAACCAGCCTCCTCATGATTGAGGGGTGAACTCTTTCTTCTCAGATCACGAGCCAGAGGAGCTGGGCTGAAGTCCTGCCAGACTTCAGGACTGGCAGATGGCTGCATGCAAAGCCTCCTCGACTTCCCTGCTGCTGTAGAAGTATCCATAAAGGTTTTCCTCTTGCAAAACAGCTTGCACAACTGGGCATTCAACATACACGTCTCACTATGAAGAAAAACCCAACACAGGCAGGCAGAAACACTCACCTGAGGGGCTGCTGGGGTTTGAGTGACTGCTGTCTTTGCAGTACAGCAGTCAGACCCTCTTCTTGTGTCAGGAGTTCATAGGTATGATTTTAAATGAGCTCTGGAGCAGGAAGTTATCTCATCTTGCACACTTAAATGCTGTTTAAAGAGTCCACTTTTACCAATCTACAGCACTTAATCATAATTTTAGTGCTCTTTTCAGAGTAGATATGAAGATGATGCACCTACACACAGAAACCTTATTATTTCTTTAGACTAAAAAACAACACTGAGGCAAAGAGAGAGTGGTTTGTTCTTGGCTAGTATGGTTAAAAGACTACAACACAAAGAAATATACAAAACACAGATACATGAAATCAGCGTTTTCAGTGCAAGGCTTGGCTTCTTCCTATATGTTACAAAGCATTTATAAGTTCAAAAAATACTGTATTACGTACGATGGCACATGATTACCGAAAAACAGGCTTATTGCATCCTCTAACTTAGCAATACTAAGACTGTCTCTCACACAATTTTTAAACCACTCAATTAAAAACAGTAATGTAACTACAACATGACAGACTCCTGCCAGAGTCAAGTATCTATTATTCATTCCTTAAAGAGAGGCAAAAAAGCAAAAGCAACACAGGTTAACTCCTTTTTTTTTTCATTCTTGTTAAATAACAAAAGAGCAGTTTGTAGGATCAAGGGTAACTTGGGTTGCTTAACAAATGCCATTACATTCCGCACGGATTTCTCCTGATTGCCCTAAAAAGCAATCCCCCTGGAGATGTAGCAAATGCTGATCAGCCTAATCACTTTTTTGTCCCACGTACCACATTTTTTTCCCCACGTACCATGAGAACACCACTGTATTGCAGCAAATGAAAACACGTGCTGTAACGGGGGAACTTCTGACCTCCCCTGCAAACACTTGGTGAATACGAATTCTCCGAATTTAAATCCACCACCTGATTGCCTAATCCAAAATCAGCAATTCAACTGTTAAACAAATTCTTTTTACCATGTATTTCAATAAATACTTAATGAATAACCTGTGACAGTGAAAGAAAAAGGGATGGCAAGAGAGGAAGGGAGAGATTACAAATCAGCATTTACAGCAGCATATTTTGTCTGTTCTCCCTGTATCCATTCTCAAACTGTCTTCCTTTTCTTCGCTCTTTGGAGTCATTTTTCAACCTTGACCTTAGCAGAGTGAAGAGATTAGCTTCAGTGCTATGATAAGCAAGTCTTGGGTCTGAATAGCCCTTCCACACACACATATATCGGCCATCCATGTTAGTGGATGTCAGACACGGATCAAGGGAGAGTAGACATCACACTGTAAAGGTCTCACCACGGATCAGCCTGTCAGAATGCTGCAAGAAAATAAGTATTCTTTCCACATCCTGAGCCAAATGCACGAGTGGTGTCAGACTTCAGCTGGCCAACACAGACTGGAACCCGAAGGGCTGAACTCTTCTTGCAGCAAATCATGAACTCATCTGCAGAACTGCTCTGGATTTTCTTGTCTGAGACAGGGTGGACTCTACTGACGATGCCCTCTGGGAAGGAAAGGTCCTCAAAGTAATAGTGTGACACTGAAACCTACTCAAACCTGTAACATTAAGTAACAGCACTCATGAGCCCCACAGCTGCCCCCCAGAGCCTCTCTCACAGTTTTGGGGTTTCACAATCACAGCTTGTCTTTCTTAAGTACAATTTTCTCTTTCTTGATCTATGTAACACCCACAAAAATATCAAGGAAAACAATGAAACTGACTGCACACTAGGGACAGGGTTATAAAAAAAGCATTTAACATCAGCCTCATTCTGCTCCCATTGACGTCAGTTATAAAATTCCCATTGCCTTCCTGGAAGCCAAGAGATGCCACTGCAGATCACTTTTGAAAACAGCAATCCAAGAGCAGTCAAATGCAAAAAGATAGCAGACTGATGGATTTTTCTTTTCCCTCCTGTTGCTTCTAATTATAGCTTTATTTAACTGTACCCCATCATCTACATGCCGCTTCAGGGAGGAGGTCTCCAGGACCAAATGGAGAAGTCAAGGCCCTTTTCAAGTCTGCTAAAATTGATGCTGTCTCTCCAACCCAGCTTTCTCGTTTCTCATGGAAGAGTGAATGTGTGCACACGGCTTATTTAGTTCATTTCATATTTTACTCCTGTACTGAGGTGCCCTGATCGTCCACACCGAAAAAAACCATCTAGTTTTCTCCCTGTTCCTTTCTGGAACAAACTGGACACTCCAAGGGGAAGCAGTCTGACAGGAGAGTTTATCCCAGCATTCATGCTGCATAAAGAATATGTCTACATGGAATGCCAAATGCGGCTCGTTCAGCCTTTCTGGTGGACCTCTCATCCTCTGACACCCACAAACCCAGGACGTGAAACACACAACTCAATGGCATTTTGTAGAAAAATCATCCACCACACCACTCTGCCGTGCTACCTGCCCAATAGTTCAGGTGTTTTGAATTGCCAGAATTCAAAATGTGTTACAAAACCATCACAGGCACACCACAAGAACCAAGACAAATACAGATCCAGGCTTTGCAATATGGATGTGACCCAAAGCATAATGGACCTAGACCAAGCCAGGAAGGCAAAGAGCTTTACAAATGAAGCTGTTTCATAGTATTTTTACCAGCCATCGCATCCTCTTCACGAGTCCTCAGCTACACCAAACAAATGGCAGCTCTAAGACACCAACAATGTGAAAACATAATGACATACAGACATACACTCTTAACCCATGGAATAGCATTTCAAATAGGAATGAACTGGTGGGTGGGAGGGAGGTTATATTTTAAAATGCCACACTTGTGCCCTGACTGTATCCAATTATGAAGAGGAGATACAGGTGACAAAGAAACAAATGCAAGAACTTCAAACAGGAATGGAGTAGAGGAAATTAAGCCTGAAGTCTGGATCTCCACAATCCCGGAGCTCTGCAGCACTTGAGACCAGCCAGGACCACAGAAGTGCTCAGTAATGAAAGAGAGCAGAAAGATTGCATGTGCCAGTGTCAGTGGATGCTTTCTTAAATAAACAAGTCAAATCCCAGGGGTCAGGGAATCCATAGGTAATATTCACACGAATTTACTTGTATTGTTTAAACCACACACTTACTTTGGCAGGACAAAGATGCTTCTTTCCCTCCAGTAATACAAGCAGCCAAGGGCATGCCTGATTTTGGAAGCTTTTGAGTATAATTAACAGCAGACATTAAGAACTAACATCTAAGTCAGCTCTTAATGATGACTTTTTAATTTACTGTCATAAAGCTCACTTAGACAAGACAAAGGTTTCTTCCTTAGTTCGTGTGTATGCACCAGCAGGAAAAGGCACAGATTTAGAATTCTCCATGAATGTGGAGAGATCCTGCTGAAGCTGACAGCAATGTGAAATGACACAGGCAGAACTGCCACTACTGTCATGTTCTAATCTCTGTAATTAGCCAACTGATCAGAGCATCCTTCACATTGCTCTGCAGTTTGTCGGGGCTTCTCTCTTTTGCCCACCATAAAAATACGGGTAAGAAAATCCAGGACTAACTTTTATCCAGACCAAATCTTTTCCCATACTGACAGCTCAAACTTGTTTTATTCATCACTAGACCACTGAACTCCAAAACAAACCAAGGGCTGAAAAAATCTTAGTAGTAAGTACTTTTGGGATAGACTTCCCGTCTTCTCTTTCTCACTCTTCCTCTCCCTTAAAAACAGGTAAAAGAATGCTTGGAGAAATCACACATTATTTACATGCAGTATTATTTTATGGAATTTTTCAAGGTGTTAATTGAAAGTTTTAATGAATGTTAATCACCTGTCATTTTCATTGGCAATCTCCTCTCTGCCATATGCTTAACTTTTACACCTGTACAGATTTTGCAATCAGTTCTTTTAAATTGTTTTACTTTTTCAGTGTAGTATTAGTATTAATATTTAGGAAACAAGCCAGCTGCAACCAAGACTGCCTTTGTCTTCAGTTTATTTACTACACATAATGCCTAGTCCTAAGCAGAACAGAATAATACATTGTACTGTAGTGGCACTAGTTTTGAAATATTTGTATTAATCCGGGACTTGAAGGAGACGCTGGACTGACACCTGTGAAGACCAAAGTATTACAAGGCAGGGCAGGTACTGCACTCACAGCACCTGCTTAAGCCTCCCTATATATTGTTCCTATTTTTTCCCTTGCCTTTCACCCCGCTCTCACCCTACATCAATAGGCAATTGATGCAAACTCCAACAGTCATGTTTCAGTTCTGCTCTTTTTAAGTAACATGGAGATTTGTTTCTGAAGAGATTGGGCTGAGGAAGCACAAGCATGCAAGTTATGAGTTCTATTTTTGACTGACTGCAAATATTCTGTGTGAACCAAGTCACCCTCAGCACACATGGCACACATTTAAAATGGACATACCTACCAGGCTCTTCAGCTTTTACCCTTTTCAACAGGGCTGTCATCCCCTCTCCTCAGTAAAGAAGTCTGATCTTCAAAACAGGACTTTTCTCTTGTACATTTTAATCAGCAGTAATATAACAATAATATTTATCCTTGGGATTTAGCATTAAAATAACAAAGAGATGAATGAATGTAGCTTTAAACTCGTCTTTGCTTTTTCATCCATCACGACAAAATGGTCTAAGAGCTGAAACAAATCAGTAAGATCAGAGCAGTGCCACTGCTGCAAAACTGGCAAAAGTGAGAAGATGGTGAATAGCAAGTTTAAGATTTTAAACTCAGGAATAAATAACAGGCAGGCTACTGTACATCTTGCTAATTGTCTGAGAATGAGATGCAAGAGAGGTGAAGGAACAGCCTGGCAAGGACTGCAAGCCCCAGCACGACTTTAAGCTTTACTAGCAAACACCGAAAAAGGGGTGGAGGATTTTTGGTGCAATTCCTAGGAGAAATTTGTATGCGCACAGAAAGTGTTACAGAAAAACAGCAGAGAAAACTGTTTCAGAATAGACTAACATCAGAGACCTGAGGATTTAAGTAATAAAACCCAGAATACTGACAATGCCTTGTCCATTGGGAGGTGAAGAGTCCTGCTGGCTGAGCATGGCTGATTTCTGCAGCTCTTGTGAGGAAGGAAACAGGGAAGCAGGAGAGAAGGTTCTCTGCCCTGCCCTCCTGATGATACAAGCAAGGACCAGTGGAACGGGCAGATTTTGAGAGGAATGCTCCTTTCAAAGGCACAGCTCTTCAGAGTCTGTCAAAATGTCTGAGCAATTCACAGTACAGAAATATGTGCAAATTTCTACCTCTTCTTCAATTAAATTTTGGAGAATTCAATTCAAATAGAATGTTGAGAAAATTATTCTTTGGATAAAGTTATGTAAGCAAAATGAACAGAAGTGTTACCTTCATTAAATGCAGTTCATCATTCTCAGTATCCCTCCGTTCCCAAATCTACTGTATGGAGAGCGGGGATATGAGAGGCACTGTCTCAGTGTTTTCCTTTGGATATCATGCACCCCATGAAGCACCACAAGGTGAAAGGTCTTCTTTGTGGGAGGAATACATAACCTGAGAATCTTTGTGGCCCCTTTTAATGGTGTGTTCCAGGAAGTTCCAGGGTCGCAAACACCCATGAACTTTTTCTATTGTCTTGGAATACCTGGTGGTTTCCTTAAAGCTTCAATGCTTGTGATCATATGAAAACCTCCGTTTCTTTTTTTTTAAAGTGCTGAATTTTACTGTTGAGAGTTAAAGAGCCTGAACTATAAAGACTGAGAGCTAGGGCTAATAAAAAGGAAATCAGATTCTATTACTTTTAAAACCCCACAATGCATAATGGTTCTGACTTTCTAACACTAGGCACAGACAGAAACACTATGCAGATGATTTTGGACAAAGGACAGAAAGAACACCAAGAGAACAAAGTGTACAACAACCTCAGCTAACTGCAAAGTCTGGATTTCTGGCGATGAACTGAATCAGAAGTAAAATCCTATAACCTTTCCAAGTGTAAAATGGAATAACAATACAGTGGGTAACCCAGTGAAACCTTTTAAAATCTACCCATTCGGACCATTCAAAACCATACTATAGTATAATTATTAATAATGGCAAGCAACCCTGAGAAGTCTTGAATTGAAACCTGATGTAGAGGTGCTCTTTTAGGCCAGATACTACCATTGAGGTACAGAAATTAGTTCTCTTACCATCCCTTGTGAGTCTAGCTAATGTACAGAGCTCGTTTTCTATGTACCCTAGTTCCTATTTATACAACTGTTCATTGAAGAAAAACTGTTTAAAATAATTTAGAAAGATAAAGATACCTATTTCAAGTATTAAATAAAACTGCTAGGAACTTCGTAGAAATTTTGCTAAACAGTAGGAAGCAAGTTCTTTATTTTCCACATCATAAGCCTAATAACGCTAACAAAACCCCTGCTCACTGCACTACTGCAAATTTTACAATATGAATTTAGATTGCTGAAAAGAAAAACAGATGGAGCAGAACTGCCGAATGCTCTGGAAATCCCAGGGTTGTACACGCAGCGCTGGGGCCTGAACTGGGATGGACTAAAGGGCACATTCTACTCACTTTCCAGAAGCAGCTTCCAGAGCATCAAAAGTGGAAATGAATTTGCATTTGCTCAAATGTAAATGATATTCATGAGAATAAAAGGAAATCTCAGAAGTTAGGCTTATATATAGCATATTCATGAATCTGAAAGGGGTATTTAGATGTCTTGATTTTTTGAGCTTTGTTTATATTCCTGTTCTCTTGATTTGTAACCGCAAAAATATGTTCTCACTGGTCCCAAATGTTGATGTCCAACCAGTGAGATGGACCAACAACGCATCAAAAGCATGTGGCAGAGACCAGGCTAATAATCTCTGATGCGTAGATTAATTTGGGGTTTATGCTGGAGCTTTCAAGGTACAGCAAGGAGGAAAGGATACAGCAGAGAAGTGCCAGAGCTGCAACAAGAGCTGGGGAGGAGAAGGAATATGGGAGGGCAAGGAAGGAAAGCTCAAGATTCAAGGAAGATAATAAGAAAAACCTCCAGCACAGAGCTGAGGAAAAACCTGGATTTCAACCTTATATCTTCTTTCTTTCCTGTCCCCTGTCCCATGTATGCAGCAGCCAAGATGGAAACGTAGCTTTGCTCCACAGGACATAAATTCACCTGGCAATGCATCCAGTAACATTTGCTCTCAGAGATTATATTCCCTCCACAATGATTACTCTTACTTCACATTATTACACTCAACACACACTATTACCACACTACACAGAGACGAGTGCTCCACTGCATCACATCTTACCTAAAAGAAATAATAAATATTTTGTTTCTATGCATCAGACTTAAAAATCATGAACTCTGAATTGCTATGCAAGCAAAAGGAACAAGTAACATTAATGGCATGCTGCAAAATACATGTATTTACAAATTTACAATTCTCAGTTCACTTATTAAAAAATTCTCGTGAAAAACTGGTCATCTCTTTTGAACAGAAACGCAGTAAAATGTTTGTACTTTAGGTGTTACTCTACTGAGAGCTCAAAAGACAGTTCTGGACCAAAGGACTGCATGCTTCCATTGTGCCTAGGCCACAGCAAAATCCTTGCTAACTGTCTACCGTATCCTCAAGGTGTGTGTGTATGAATGCTGCCTAAAGGTAGCATTGAAGACCTAGTGGGAAAAAAGTAAATATAAATAATCCTTAGGATTTTAAATTAATTTTATACCAACTATTTTCCTCCCGACTGTACTTTGCCAAAACATTCTCCTGTGTTAAGTCTATGATGGGAAAAAAAACATTTCAATCTTATGTGATATCAAGATTTTTTAAAGTGTTTTGATAAGCACTGGCTTTTAATCAAGTATTACAACATTTGCAAAGAACTTGACGTAGTAAGTCACTTATATCCTTTGTGTATACAGGGTATATTTAGTCTCAAGGCACCACGGCTGCCCAGCGTGAGCCAGGCTCCTGAGACAAGGACATCACCATCCCAACAGCTTTTCTGTAGCCTGTACAACCTTGTAGCACTTCCCTGAAAAACGAAATGGATGAAAGGCTGACATTCCCCATGTCTTCCTGAACACACAGAGGGGCTGTTCCCCAAGTGAAATGGATCTGCAAATGATGCCACAGGATCCCGGATTTTGCCCATCTGGTGTTTTCATGTGAAAGCTCCTGCAACTAGAAATATTATCATGGTCCCCAAAATGGAAGACACTTCACAAAGGCGACCCCTTAACCAATTCTGCACAAGGAACATAATCCTCATACCTCCCTGTCTTCCCTCTACTGCAATTTGGCCTCAAAAGAAATCTCATTTTCTTGCAAGAGCAGTGTTTCCAAGAGGGATATTCTCTACTGGCAGTGGCAGGGTGCTGAAGGAGTAAATCTAGACAGACAGCTCCTACAGCGGAATTTAAGGAGCACCATCTCCCAGGGGGAAATTAAGGCAGAGGTGTATAAGGAACACGTCTGGGCCACTCTGTGGATCAGTGCAAAGCCGAGATCAGACCCATCACCATGATGTACTGGCAGCTGAGAAAAAGAAAACAGAGGAGCTTCAATGCTTTAGATGACAGGAAGAGAATTAATTTTCTGATGTGGTGTTTTGTTGATTCTTTCGTCTTGTCATGTACAGCAGAAATAATGTTGGTAGGATTAGAGTAAACTCATAGCAAAAGACTCTTATGATTATTAAGCATCTCAGCTTCAATTTGATGTTTTATCACCTGCCAACCTTACACATCAAAAATGATTTTTGTGTGTATCTGAAACACAAAATTTACAAAATATCAGCCCAGAATTTAAAACACATCTTAAACATGTTAAAAAAGTAAGTTTAAAATGTCACTGAAGCTACAAAGAGGAAAAAGCCTGTCCACTGCTCTTATGCAATAATTAATTTTCATCGGGGTCCTTATTATGCATTAGTTTTTATAGAGCAACAAAACATAACTGCATGCTATTGTTTAAACACATTTGCTGCATAGGCCAGAACAGTAAAGGCTGGAAATAAGTGTAAAGGATAATACACAAAATGTAGCTAAATGTATTCTATATTATGGATCCATAATACAGAATGCAAATGATTCTGACTAAGCATTCACAGGAGACAGTCTTTAGGGTGCATGCTGTGAATGTATATTATGAATAATGCATAAAACTTGGCTAAATCTTAATGAGTCCATTGACATCCTATGGGGTCCAAAGGAGCCTTAGATCCCAGAGCATGTCAGTGGCATATTACTCTCCTCCCCCACTTCATTTAAAAAATACTTTCTTAAAACAAAGGAAATTAAAACACAAAAGAAAGAGCCCTTAGCTCTGACTTAACTCCCATATGATGGCAAATGCAGAGTCACAAAGTCTGACCTCCTTCACTCTGTTGTGCCTTGATGTTCCACATTAAACCAGGGCACTGTATGGCCTTTCTGCAGGGCTGCATCAGGTGTGGGACAGAAGTTACTCCTAATTCCCAAAATAATACACTCAAGGGCTTCTCCACACAAACAAAAGAAAGAGGATAAAAGGTGATAAGCACCCCTATTATATTTTTTCTCTGTTCTCCTTCCCTAATTCCCAGATTCTTTAAGCCCAATAATTAATGCAGAAGGAGATGGCAGGAAATGTGGGGGGGAAAAGACATCCCATTTACTAGTTAGAGCTACTCCAAAGAAGCAAGTTCACATGCTGAAGGAGATTGGCAATGGGTGCAGTTATGAGGACAAAGAACTTCACCGAGGAGAAGCACCTGGTGTTTACAGTTTCTAAGTACAAAAACACAGTAAGAAAAGAATTTCCATCTCCTGAGTGAAACCGTAAGGTTGTACCATTCGATCTGAGTGTACGAGTATACCATATTCTCCAGGAAAAAAAAAGCCTTGGCATCAAGCCCCAGCTCCACTCAGAAGTGTGAACATAGTTTTTGTGTGTCATGTGCTTGGAAATAAATGAGTGGATTTTTCCTATAGCATAAATACGAAGAAAAATAACTGATTAAGTTCTTGTTTATTTAGGGTTACGAGTCCTCAAATCGGTCGAAATGGTAATTAATTAATTCTTGCAAAACGCGTGAGTGATGGTTACGTCTGTATGTCCTTAAACACAAGAAAACCGAGGAACAAAAGGTCAAGAGACTTCCCCAGAATGGCAGACCACGGCAGAGGCAGAGCGGGGCTGTGCTCGTGCTCTCCGTGCTCTGCCCCACACTCAGCCCTGCACTTGGGTGGGCCAGTGCTGCTCTGTCTAAGGACCACTTGGGTGCTCAGCCAGGTGGCTTGGGCAAGGCCAAGGCAACAACACCTGGGCAGGGCTCAAACCAATGGAAAGATCCCACCCGGCCCGGCCTGGCTCTGCCCTCTATTCCCACGGCACGTAAGCCAGCACACACACACACTCATGCACCCCCCAAGCACTCCCTGTACATCCAGCCTGCACAGCCTGAGGACTGGCCGGCACGCCAAGGCAGACCTGCACCCGGCATTCCTGTTCTCTCCCTCATGCCCAGTCAGACCCCAGGTGTTCACACTCACTGCGGCTGGCAGATCAGGGGAGCGCTTTTCACCCCATCCACATTTCAGCACCTGAGCCTGCCAGACTAGAGCAACAAGAACCCTGGGAATCCCTTCCCTCCAGAGACAGATAGGAGAATGGCTTCTGCCACAGGAACTGCCCTCTCGCCCAAAGCAGGGATCCGGGAGAGGAGAAGGAGGCAGGGTTTGGGACAAATTTGACACAACCAAGTTTTGCAAAAAAGAGAAGGAAAAATAGCAACTGCCAGGAAATTCAGAAACACGACTGTTTTGTAGGTTTTGTTAAAATCTTCCTTCTCCTCCCGCATGTGCTTCCAATGGAAAATCGATACCAGGGAGAGAGAAACTATCTGGGTGTTCGGCAAGCATTTTTGACCTCAAAAAGAAAAAAGTTTAATCTGGCTTTTGTTTTCCTTGTTTCAACTTCTTACAACAACAAAATATCCAAACATGATTTTTTTAATGTGAAAACATTCAACAGACAGATCCTTGAGGAAAGTAAGTAGTAGAAACAGTTCCACTGGATCTACAGCAGAACATGGCATGAAACATGCACAGAGAGAGCAGGGACACACGTGTGCTGATCTTTGAGTGTAGCTGCCTGTGTATTTAAGTATGAATACACAATCTCATTTTACACCATAAAAATATCCTTTTCTTTTGATGACAGGTGAATTTTTGTGCAGTTATAAAATAAACCAAACTTTCTTCTTGTTGAGATGTAAATTTGGCCCCTACATGAAAACACATATTTACACACACACGTATATATTCTAACCAAGAGCAAGGGCCAGACATTCACACGAACAATACTGTCAGAGTATTTTACCTCTGCAACCCATCTTGCTACTATTTATACTTACTGCTACAGACATCAGCAATTGTTTCCCTGCCTCCTCACCCCTCCTGGACACCATGAGAGTAACAGAACGGAGTCTCTCGGTAGCACTTTCATTCCCAGCAGGAAGCTCAAGCGTTTGTGATATCCATTTTGATACAAAACCTAAATTAGGCCTCTGGAAATAGGTAATGCATAAAAAGAAGCATTTTTGTGCCACAAGATTATTATTATAGGTTACTGTTAACCCTTGGGAGATGGAGGTGAGTCCTGCAGCTCCCCGCTGGGTTGAATATTTGCTGAGAAATCACAAGCACTACCTAAGCAGATATTTCAGGTGTGCTTCATGCTAAAGAGAACGATCCTGTTGACCCATCATATTCTGATAGCCAGTTTGAGAGCAAAGCATTGTGAGTTAAACAAAAAGGATCAGCACAGCATGCACATGCTGCAACTCTCCTGTGCTAAGAGAAGATTTAAAAGGGGCTGGATACAAGGACAACTGTGGAATTACAAGTGTAGAGATCAAACAAACAAAAAATACTGTATTTGGGAACTACCCAAAACACATTTTGCCTCTTGGCTCCCTAAAATTCTTCCTTATGGCAAAGTTTCCACTGGGTCACAATCTAGTGAAAAGAAACACGTCATTCAAAAAGGAAAATATAAAGCCAAACCTTTAAATATTTTGTAGTGTTCAAGTTTCAAATCACTGCAGATTAAAGTGTCAGGCCTGGAAGTCTGTGTGATTTATCCCACTTTCACAATTGCAAATCATAATGCTATACAAATCATAAATTAACTTTTATCTTCAGAATCATCATCATCCCTGAAATTTGGAGAACTGGTCAATAATTCGGATTCAGTGAACCAGGCTATTTTGCACTAAAGCTACACCACCTCCTGTTGTGACACAAGTTGGCCCAGCATTACTCATTGCTTGACTTACTCCCTTAGCAAAATGAGCCACACAGGAAATTCAATCTGTATCTGCCTACGCGATTAATTCAAGTTCAGCTTATCCTAAGCATTTCTCTTTCCTTCAGACATGCAAACTTCAAAGGGCTATAAACTGTGATCTTAAACACAAAACCAACTGCGTGTCAGTAAGTTTTCACTAAATATAAATAAATATTTTAGTAAACTATGGTTGCTACTTGTTAAGCCTGAGAAAAATGGAGCCTTGCTGTAACCTGGAAGACAAATTGGATCTCAGAGCCTCAAACATCCTCGCATTCAAGTCCCTGTGCCTTGTATACCTGCAGGAATAACAAAGGAGAAGCATTCCAATAACTTCATGTAGCAGCAAGGCAGGCTGCAGTTCTCCTAATAAATTTAAGCTTTATAGCTCTTTCACTCCAAAAGCCACATTCTCAGTGATTCCTACACATTGAAGGGGAAGTCCTGTGGAAGCGGTGTTATTTCACAGACCAGTCTGGCTATTGCACTGGTGACCAGAGCACACAAATCTTTGCACCCCTATGTGGGTAAACATTCATAAACATATCCTCCTATCAACAGAACAGTTTGCATGAGCTACAACTCACTACGAACAACAACGAGCTTTCTGTTCGGCCTAGAGATTTTCCTACAGCCATGGAAAGGCACAGGGAGGAAGCCAGAAGTCCTAGCTGCTCCTTTTCCACTCCACCAATAAGTTTGGCATAGCTTTTCCTAGACAGCCCTCTTTGCTCTAGCAGCTCTGACATCTGCGCATTGCATTTGCCCTGTTGTGCAAGCAGGACTGTTTCCTCAGAGATAAACAGAGATCACCAAGCCCACAATGCCTGACACAAACAGAGTTCAGATCCAAGCTTCCTTGGGTAGCCTAGATCCATCCTTTTCACTTGCAAATGCAAAGCAAACTTGGCAAGACCCAAAGGGGAAAAGAAGGAAATTATCTTAATAAAGAAATGGGAACGAAAGATCTCCCTCCCTCTCGCAAGCATGCTTTTTTGAACAGCTATTTGAATCATCCTTCCTCATAGACAGTCCCACTTCTTCAGCAATGGAAAAGCAATACAAGCGTCCTGTCATTTGATCCCCCCAAACATTCTGTAATTTAATGGGAGCAGGCTCCTCACTGGGCTCTCAGACAGAAGTTTGCCCACATGCCTTTTAAAGTACGTACCTGATTTTGCCTTTGTCTGCTACGCTCCTTTTGCAGCTGCATTCCCAGGAAAATGTTTCTATACCCACTTTCCCCTGTCTTTTCTACAGTCTGCTCAGAGATGGATTCATTGCTGGGTTTCAGCAGTTACACTTCTTCCTCAGTTGATGCTTCCTTTTATTTATTCTGAAGTTTCCAGTGTAAAACAAACAGGAATACCACCTTTCTAAAATCACTACTATCCCACTGTCCTCCAATGTAACATTAACAAGAGGCAATATTCTCCAAAGCTATGAAGCATATACTGCCCTAAATTACATTGCAGTTGCTGCCCTGAGCTTACACATTTTTGAATAGGAAGGCTCCCAGGGATCTCTCTCTCTGTTCTGACTGCATTTACTGCTTTAAAATATTTTTAACCCAGACACTGAAGTGCCAGTCTAGCAGCCCTTCATGCTAATCCTAGCCTGGGTGGCTGTTCTTAAGGGAAAGCATTCAAAAATTGTAGCAGTGCATCAACTTTGACCCTTTTCACTTAAAACATGAGACTTCTTTTTTTTTTTAGGGAAAAAAAAATTAGATTCCAGAGGGAATCACTGAACTCTGACCTGCTTAAAATTAGTTTTGTTTTAGTGCCTGTGTGGTGACTCAATAGGCCAATTTTCCAGACACTTAAGACTTCTCTGCTCCTGAAGATTCCAGTTCAAGTCCTGGACTCGCTGCCTGGGGTCGGATCAGAACACTTTGTTCCAAGGCTTCAAGCAGTGAATTCCCAGATCGCCGTACCCTTGCCAGATGCTGGCATGCTTGGTAATAAGTAGGGCTGCAACCAAGCTAATTATATTTTTTAAAAAATCTGTGAAGAGTTTTGCTTGCAATACATATGTTAGACCAAAAGAATTTCCCTTCAAAATTCGGCAGTCAAGAAATGTTTATATGGCTCTGATAAACATTTCATGATAAGCTGGATTCTTTTGGGGGGGAGGGGGAAGATGTGTACTTTGGTCTTAACAGTGCAGCAAATAATTCTCAAATAGGGTCTGGCTGAGTGTATCCATCTCACTGGGAATAACTGATTTCATTTTTTTTAATCTGTCACAGGCATTACAAACACTAAATGAGTCACCATAGACTCCTATGCTGCAAAAAATAGCATCACAACACTTCATTTGCTCTTCAACAGGACTTCAAGTGTAGTGCCTGGTATCAAAAAGCCTTGTCAGTTAACAAATTAAAAAATCCCAGGAAACGACACCCCAACACAATCTCTGAAAAAATTACTTCCTGCAGAAGTTTAACACCACCCAGCAAAGCAAAACTCATCTAGGAGCAGTAATTTTCCTTAATCTCAACGGAATTTTTCAATTTAATCTTATCATTAATGCTCTAGCATATACTTCCTATCTTTCATCAAAGGATCTCAAATGATTTACCAAACAGCCTCAGAAATCTCCTGCAAAGCGAGTGAGCACTATTATCTCCATTTATAAGTACTGAGGAATTAAAGCAAAAAAAGATGCTAAGAAACTTTGGCCATGAGGCAAGAAGAGCCAGACCCACAGACAGAACCTAGGTGCTGGTCCATATTAAATGGCATCTGTTACATTTCCATCCCTGTTTCACAGTGATTATGGGAAGAAAAGCTATGCCAACGCCTGTAATCACTTATTTGACAGCTGCTAACCCAACGAACACGAAGGCAATTTATACGCTGTGCCCTAATCTGCCTGGATTTGATCATGTATGAACACAGCACTAGTACTTGCTTCAATGTAATTCTGTGTTTTTCCAAGTAAGAATGTAGCTTTCTTCCTTTTTCAGAAAGAAAGCAAGGCACTAAAAGACAGAGTTTTAACAGGCAGTCATCAATATGCTGTTCTTACAAATACAAATGTAAAACAGTAATAACACAAACAATGATGCACACTGCGCTGTATCAACAGCACGTCTCTGTCTTCTGCCCAGAAAGCCCTCCTTCAGCCTAGACAAGACATCTCCCAGGACAGACAGGCCTGGCCTTACACCCCAGGAGACACTCTCAGGACAGCCAAAGGGAAGGGAAGTTCTGTGACAACAGACAGGGACTCTGTCTTGTGAGCACCCTCCACATATCCTCCTCAAGATCTGCCTGGCCCTGGTGATCACAACTGATGATCACAGGACCTCAAAAATACCCAGTGAGGGTAAAAGTTTTGAACTTGCTCCACTAGAAGCCAAGCTGCTGAGCCATGGCAAAAAGCAGTGTCTAATGTAAAGAAGTAACTCGTGCATGGTGGTCCCTGTCAGATGGCCAAGTCGTGGTTTCTCTGCCTGACACGACCTCCCAAAGAACCACCACAGCATCCCCACCAATGAACCTAGTCTCACAAATTCCCACCATGCCTTCTCCGAAGAGAACTGTCACTGCGTTGAATCAATGTGAGCTAACTAGGTTATTCATCACCTGCAAAAAAACGATGCTGCTCAGAGCTTTTTGGATACAATGGTGAAGTGAAGAAGGCTTTCTTCACCGCCTACGCAGCCTGGGCTCAACTCTGCAAAACAAATTTGAGCCGCAGTCAGACTCAATGTCAGACTTTTGCCAGCTGAGCTCCCTCTCACTTCCTCAGTTTCAGGTCATCTGAATACCTTGACAACCTGTGAGGATAAATCAAGCACAGAAGGTGTTTAGGAACTAAACACACATGTCAGGTGTTTCTACAAAACCTACACAAAGTTATATCGAAGCATCCCAAATTCCAAATCCTTAACAAATATATCACACATTTTGGAAACGGTGGGCAGAGACTTGAAACACAGCCTCACTGGTTATAAAAAATGAAAGGAGACAGAGTAAAGCTGGGAGGAAAGCAGGAGAGAATGCACATTTTTTGCTCTGGAGGACAGATCAGTTGCATGAAGCTTATCTTCACTGGGGTCGACTCTTTGAACAGCTCTAATCTTAAAGCATATTAAACAGCAGATTAATACCAGGCAATCACTGATCTGTTGATCCCCATGCCAGAAAAGGACTGCTGGGACTCACTGGTCAGGTCTCCTGCCTGGTGGAGGGACCTCACCCAGCAATTCCCTCTAACCTCTGGTACAGCAAAAACCAGGGCCCAGGCACAGACCCTGCTAGTCCTCATCTTGCATTAAGAGCATTAGAAACTGAATATTCCCACTTCTCATCTGCCCATCTTCCCTCAGCCACACCAGCTCGGGACCTATGTGCTCACAGACTGGTGAAGAGACCCATGGCTATAAACCATCCCCACAGTCAACATCTGATTCTGTCACCAGATCCATCCCACTGTATCTTACATGAAAACTGTTCATGTCATTGATTGTTTTTTACGAAATTATTTACTTCGGCTCTTTGATCTTCCTCAGCGCCAGTAAAATTAAAGCTCCCACTCAGCGAAGGGCTTGAAGCATTTGCCAGATTTTAAGCACTGAAGGAGACCCGCTGGCTACAGTGGGACTAAAGTTGCTTAAAGCCAGGCACATTCGGAACCACGTCAGGGCCAAAATCCCTGCATAGCCATTCAAAATGCAACCAAGGCTTGCGCTTTGCTTCTGGAAACTTTATTCTCACTTTACATATAGTCAAAACCTGACAAGAGCTCACTGTCGGATTATGCAGGAAATCTGCAAGTTTCACCAAGGTGTGATCTTATGCTTTTTCACACATTATTGTATCATGCTGCGCCAGAACACTAACGTATGCACAGTTCTAAAATAACTTGCATTATTACAGCCCAGCACGGCAAACGGCACTGAGAAGCCACCACACAGACCTCCAGAGACTTGCTCCTCAGTGACTTGCAAACTGATAAGGGGTCACATTTCCTTTCTTATTAGAGGGGGGGGATTTAAAAAAAGGAAAAAAAAAAAGGAGAAACAATCCAAACCAAACTGAGCATTTCAAAACCTTTTCCTCCATTTCTCTCTCTTTCAAATGAAACTGTCAATTTTCAGATTTGTCTTTGGTCATGTCAGGGTGGGAAAATGGGATTTAATAACATTTAACTGACTTGCTATCAAGAAGGAAACATATTTTTCTTCTCTCAAATTTGAAACCGACACTTTCTTTTTTTTTTCTGTTGGCCTACTTTCTTTTAAGTTGCTTTTCAATTATTTATGAAAATGCAATAATGCATTACTTTGCTGTGCAAATGTTTAGAAGAAGGAGATAGTGTCTTTCAAGTGAAAAAACCCCATACACGGCCATACAGGGGTTTGTTTAGAAGCGCATTGCAGGTGACACTTTATAAAAAACAATACGCTTTCATTTGCCTCCCGACACACATCCCCATTTTCTTTAAACTGTGTGTTTGAGTCAATGCAAAGAAGTCCACAGCTCCACAGAAGCACCCCACTCATTGCTCTCCTGAGCTGGAGCCGTAACAAACAAAAGCTCTACATGGGAAACTGTACAAGGGGCTGAACCAAAGCCTGTTAGGACACTGAAAAGACTCTGCGCTTTCTGAACGGCCTAGGAGAGAGCAAAACCTTGTCCGGCTAAATAAAGGAAACTAATAGCAAAACTCTCAATGGTCCAGTCAGATTTTTTTTTTTTTAAGTTTTTTGCTACTTTTTTCCTTGAAACAGCTGGATTTGGAAACAGCTGTGTTCCAAGCCCACAGAATATCACTGAACACCGACTGCTGAACTTCTTTCTGCAATTTTCGAAATCCCATGTGGACGCACACTCAAGTGGCTAACCACAGGCTCACCACCTCAAGGTTTTAGCATCAACAGACTAAAACAAATAGCAAAGTCTGCCTTGACAGCAGCAGGTACAAAACCAGGCCCATAATGCTCCCCTCCCATCTCTCAGGCTCTGCTCTCACGTGCACAGTTTTGGCCTCGTAAGGTGACTTGTCCCTATCACTGTCAATGGGAAGATGAAAGTTCTTTCTCTGCACCACTTTCTGCAGGAAACTCCTCTCCATTAACAGAGGGAGCCATGAAGGATCAGCTTCACGAAGATTCTACTGATCTGCTATATCAAACCAGGAATAAAAGACCAGAAAGCATTACAAAATGAACACAGATGTTCTTAACAAGAACGTAACACAAACTGAAATATAATCAGAGAAATACAACCTACCAAAACAACCCTAACAAGCCCTAAAACAACCCTAAATGACTCTGAACAAACCTCCATCCTGAAGGTTTTCAAGCCTCAGCTATACAAAACCATGACTGTCCCAGTCTGCTGCTGGCACTGACCCTGGCCATGCAGGTGGCCTCATGTGGTCCCACCTGACCAACATCTCCAGTGATACGAAAGAAAACAAAAGGACTTAGAGAATCCAATCTCTGCTACTATTATTAAAAATTTACAATGTCCTTGGTATCACTCCCTAAAACTGAAATCCATGTAAATCCTGCAGTCACTGGAGGTCCTGGAAGACACCTCTCACACTCACTTGTTGCAGTCTCTGCAGGTTTTCAGAAGAATGTTTAACAACACAGGTAACTTAGGAAATGAACTTTTTTCCTTCCCCCTTTGTTAGAAAGACTTAGGCACCTAAATCACCCCGAAGGTCAGTGTGGCACTGTCTGCACGGTCTTCAAAAATGGGACTTAGCTGCATTGAAATCTCATTTATCTAACTAATGCTGCACTTGTGTAAACTCATATTTTGCTGAATTTAAATGAACTAAGCCACATTTCTAAAGCTAAGCCTATACTTAAATATTGTTCTTAAACAGGGCCATAAAGCACACCTCTACAACTCACACTCAGGTGCAGAGATAAAAACAATTACAGAAAACTGTACAGTTATAGAAGTACATATTTTCCTTTTTCTTATACGTAAAGCCACAGACTTTAAAACTAAGCAAAGCAAGAAGAAAAATCTTCCATTCTTAAAACCTTTTACTATTGTGCAACAGCATTTTTCTTCCATCTTGCCTCTTACAGCTACTTCTTTATGCTGTGTTTGCATGCACTGCAGAGGTGCTTGGGTATGCAACTACCGCTGCTATTCACACCGCGGGACCCATGCCTTTACCTCCAATATACTTTAAGGATTAGAATCTGTTGGTTTCTCCATTTTCTACTCCATTTCAGCTTGTTACTTCTCACTAGGAGCCACTTTCTGTGCCAGCGCAGTGCATGAGTTATTAAAAGAACAGTGGGGCATCTGTAGAAGGTGCAAGAAGGTGCTTCCCTCCCCTCCCTTGCTCCTCATAAAAACACAGGCATTGCTCTCATTCAAAGATCACGTCTTACACGGAGTGAGATACTGGTCTAATGGCATCTTGCGACTGGGGTAGGAGGCAAGCACCCATATGAAGTACCCAAGCACACGTTTTAAATGTGCTGGGCATCTCCTGGACACGTGCTTTGAGAATCCCCTCCACACGTTTTACTGAGAGGGCCTCAAGTGGGTGCAGACCTGACCCCCATCCTCAGCCCTGCTTTCAGGGGCTGCCCGCAGAACACATCCCAGAGGATCACCACACACTTTTACTGGGCTGCTTTCCTCCACGGCACTTTCCTGGCAAAGAGAGGCCTTCAGCTTCCAGAACTGTCAATTGCCTTTCAGAAGCACTAAACTCACACATACACATTTGTACATATTCATCAGCATTTACTCATTTGTAGCCTCTCATGAGAATTAATATTATTCCTCTACAGTGGCAAAACTTCCATCATCCTGTGCAAACTGCTACTTACCTACGGCAACCCTGTTTATGGCAATGCCTCATTATATATAATTTCAGGTTTCAATTGGAAACTGTTTTACAGAAGTGACAAGCACTTCACTATTTCTATCCCAGCTCTGTCTTTTCTGTCTCCAGGAGGCTCAAAACGGATCTCGGCAACAAGTTCCATCAAGAACTCGATGCTCCCCCGATTTGTGCACACACTGACTGAGTAATCTGTGTGTGACTCCCAAACCTGAACTAATTAATTGTCCTATATTTGCAAATCTCAACCACGACGTGCTTAATGCACCATGGTGCCACTAAACAAACCCACGTTCCTGGGAATCGGAACAAATCGCTCGGTTTCTTCAGAATCGTTCTGTCCTGCTCCTGGCAGCTGCCTGCATACCATTACAGATATAAAATCAATCTGAAGCACAGAAGACAGCACAGTATCTCCTACTGAACACACTCTTCTTCCAAATTTGAATTTGTAAAGCAGAATATTGCATTAACACCTTCCCTTTTCTGTGACTTAATACGCTTCTTATATATTTTGCACTGCTTCCTGACAGGTGTGTTCCATTTGTTATTAAACAGAAGTGTAATTGACACATACACTGCATTTCTCGATATTATTTATGCATTTGTCTATATATCAACATGAGTAGCATGATCTTTAATGCCCGGGCATAAGGAGCAAGCTCATCTCAGTGAAAAGACAGTTGTATGTTCCTGGATGCCACATAAGGACAGCACACAGAGTGCCACAACAGCTGCCTTTCCCTGGGTACCTCAATGTCCCCAGAGTCAGTGGAAGAGACTCCACCAGAGTGTGATTTGGTGGAATAATCACTGTTACAGAATAGGTACTTTCTCTGTTTCAGTAAAAAATTCTTTAATACAGAAGTCAGTATCTGGCTTTAATTCAATCTGCTCTGAAATCATTCGAAAACCATTCATTTTCTATCATTTTCTAATTCTCTTCTCTAATGGTTTCTGAATCTTTTTCAGTATAAACCTGGTCTATTAGGACTAATCTCCTGCTAGAAGGTCGGTTGTGACATTAAAATGGTGTTCCCAGCTAAGAAAAGCAACTCTTCTATTCACTGACTGAAGGCACTGACTTAGCCATATAATAGGTATTTTGCCTTCATTTTAAAAAAATGGGACTGTAAAATTAACTTCTAGATCTTTATTAAGTAAATATTTAATTGGCTAGCTGAGGATCACAACTGTGTCCCCCAGCCTTTTTCATTACACTGAAAGCTTACTCACACACAAGGATTTTATAGCAGTGTAAAAGGTAGACTCCATAGTCCTAGTTTAGAAATTGAACCAGTTTAATTAAATATATCTTTAGACTGACTGCTACAAACCACAATATGGCACTCAGCTGAATTTAAACCTGTTTTGTTCACTTACTCCCTACAGAAACGGAAGATACTGCGAGCCATATTTACATCTGTTTCAAAGCTTCTGAGCAGAGCAAGCTTAACTGAATTTTGTCTCCTCTCCTCCAAAACACGGGCAAAGCAGCTTAAAGGCGGAGGAGCCCAGCTATGAGATGGCAGTTTCACCCTATCCCATCAGCTCTTTCCTGTCCTAGCTATCCTTCTAACCTGCTTAACCCAAAAGTCAGTGCTGAGTATCTGGGTTTAAACTAAATTAAATTAAGTACATCAACATCACTGCCACTAAGAGCAGTAGTAAGTAAGACCTTAAATACAATTTTAGTAATACTCCAGTTATACCTTACACATCCCACTAGGCTTGGACTGGTAAAGGCAAGTTCTGTGTACATAGGGCAAATCTAAGCCTGCTGAATTAGACATGAGCATTCCTAAGACCTTTCAGACTCATTTCAAGTAAAACCTGGATTACCTTTCTAGGTACCAGGAGACAACAACAGAAATCACTCCTCTACGAGATATGGTTTTATTTGGCTCCTCTTCTGTAAAACTCTGCTCCTTGCAGAAGCTACAAAATGTCATCGAATTGCACTGGCCAATCGAGCCTGCTCAGTTTCTCTCAGGACGTGCTCACAAACCAAAATAGATTGATCTAAATGTTCAGTGTCCTTTCTCAGACCAGTACAGTATTAATACAGTACTGACTTTCCCATGTATTTTAACCATAATCATTCAAAGAATCAAATACTAGTACATAAATATATAATTTAAATAGTGTGAGGCTTTTTCCTTGAGATTTTGCAGTAATGAAGAATTATCCTTGTAAAATAACTCTGATCTGCAATTTTCAGGAAATTAATTTCCTTGAAATATAGACAAATACTTTATTCTTCAAACAATAATCACAGAATACACTTTAGCTTTGTCACCAAGATTTCTTTTTATTTAAAAGAACAACAGGAAATGGGGAGGGGGGGAAAGACTTCTATTAAAGGACAATTCACTGAAAGGTCTTTTAGCTGGCAATTGTCAGCACAGCTCAGGGCCAATGGATCAGATTTAACTCTCAAAAGTGCTGATGGTTGTATGAGTCTTCACAGTAGGGGCTGGTGCTCTGGGCCACTCAAGTTCAATTTTTGGTGTTACCACGGGATGCAGGAACTGGGATCTTGGTGAGCAAAGATTTGCTCCGTATTTGATGCACTGGGTAAAGTGGTATTCTTAAAATCACTAGCCTCCCAAGCAGCTAGGAAGCCAGCAGGAGGTTAGTAGGAAGAGAAAGTAATTGTCCTTTGTGCCTCTGAAAATAGCCAATATTAAAGGATCCTCTTATGTATTACCTGTGTTTCAATCTATGCTTGCAGCTCAAAGGAAAAGAAAGAGGCTGGAGGACACAGAAAATAAAGCTGTCAGAAATATTATAGGAGACCCTCCTCAGGCTGTCATGAAGTGTATGGTCTCCTCACCTAGAAACCTGTGCAGCCAGAAAAGATGAGTGCTCTGGAAGAAATAAAAACTTGTTCAGAAAATGCACTTTACATTCACAGAGCATACTGTGCATGTCCCTGTGCATTCACCACGTGCCTGAAGAGGCTAGAGACCTGGGGAAAGGCACTGCAAGAGTGATCCTCAGACACTTATTCAGGATGTCCATAGTGCAGTAAGCACCATATGGACTCCCCTGTACGTAAGTCATTGGAAATCCACTTTACATGCAGCCTCCACTCTCCACGCAGTGCCCAAAGAAGGTGGAAGTGCAGCACGACCAGCAGCAGAATGCAAGCCTAATGCTCAGATCTTGACCTGAATATTGTTATCTGTTAGCAAATTTCCCAAAATGAAACAGATTTGCCTGCCGATTTCCCTAGTCCTACTGTTTGGTCACAAAACTGAAAGGAAATTTACTTTGGATCTGGGCACAATATGAAAAAGAAAGAAAACTCTCCAAAGCCCCCAGTGCTTCAGTGGTGCTGGAAAGGAGCTCACTCTTGTTTCAAGCTTCAATTCAAACACTATCTAAACCAAATTTGGGTCTGAACTTGACTACATAATATAGCCTAAGTGATTAACTGGACTTTATCTAACATCTTGAAGAAATGGAGAATATAAGCAAAACAGATTACTGAAAGCCCTGAATTTACAGTACAGGAGACTTTAAGGCTTTTTTGAGGGTTATTCCAGTAGGGTCTTGGTGCCCACTTCCTCATCAGCAACACTCCCACTGCCTTCTGCATGAGAACAGCTCTGCCTGTTCAGGGAATATGTGAGGATCCTCATGTTGAAATCAGGAAAAAGAAAACTTCTTTGCTAATAGGAAAAAAATCCTTGTAATAATACTAATCTATTTATAATGGTCAAAAAATATGACAGCTTACAACAGCATCAGAGCAGTGCTTTGGCAATATTTTAGCATACTGCTGTATTTTTAGAAGGACTGTTCATTTACTTTCTCCTAAATGCTGCAGTTCTTATTTTTCAACAAACGATCTGTTTTTTTGGTGTATCATATGCCAACATCAGAGTGTTTTATCTCAGGGTAAGTAGGAACTGCAGGCAAAAACAAAGCTCCTGCACACACGCTGCTGTACAGCAGCACTGCCGGAGATGCCAAATCCCAGTCTCCTCCCGTGCTTTATGCAGTGAGAGCTCCGCCACTTACAAACCTTCCTGGAACGCGGCGCTGCGTTTTTACGATGAGTAACAGAAAACTGCTGGGTTTCTTCATCCTGAGCATTGAGGAACTATCCCATTGTAAACAATAGGGCTGACAGTTTAATGATATTGCTCAACCTAACTGATTCTGGCAAGCAGCACGTACGGTAAGAGTGCAGCAAGATGTGTTTAAGCACTTTTATGTTTTCTCAGCACAGGATACCTCACCGTTTCAAAATTCATCTGCAAGCTACCTGTGAACTTCAGGGAAAAACTGTAAGCTCTCTGTTAAGTCTCACCTGGGCCTACAAGATCACGACAACAGGATGATCCCAGTCCCTAAGAGCCTTTACAGCTGTAGCTCCAAGACCTATAGACAAAATCTACCAGCTCTTATTTTCTTTTTAAAATGCACATATGAGCTTCCATTGCTTACAAAAACTTATACTAGGCTAAATTAAATACATGTGCACCCACATGTTAACTGAATTAACTTGAAACCATCACTACATCTCAAATGTCCATCTGTTTACACAAGCCACTTGCAGCTTTCAAGTCTCGTGCTCCTTATAGTGTAACTCTCAACCAAAACAGTCTAAGTGCAAGCAGAAAGCTCTGCTGTGAGATTTCCATGCATAATGACCATGTGTTTATTGGGTTTTCATGTTCAAATCATGTCAGAATAGACATGCTATCCATTTGCAAGATGCAACACATCCGTGCCAGCCTCTCTCTGTTCAGCTGCAGAAGCCTCGTAAAACAAAGCTGGCTCTAACCTGGACAGATATTATAGCTAAATTTTAAAAATCTCCCTTTGCAATTCTGGTTTGATAGCCGTAAATGGTACAGCTTGCAGGACAAAGAATTAATTTCTGAGGCAATAATGTATCTTCCAGGTCTGGGAAGGATTAAGAGCAGCAGATACACGTAGCTGTTTTCAGGTAAGTTTCAGGTGATAATACTTTGATGAAAAACTTTGTAGTAGCTCCTCATAAGAAGTTGCCTTTTAATCTGAGTGGCTCACTTCTGCAAGGCTGCGCACAGCTAGCTGGATTTAAACTAGAAGGATGAAAGCCAGGACACATTATCCTACAGTTCTACAGCTGGAATCAAACTTCCTTTCCTAATCTGAACTAAACTTAGTAGTTCACTCTTTGACAGAGACAGAGTGAAATGCAGCTCTATTAAAAATAAAAAAATCAGCCAAAACCATTTTCTCTCTAATTTTAGGATATTGCTGGCTTTCCTTTTAGAAGAGGTCAATGTTAGCAACCATAGCAAAAGCTACCTGTGCCAGCATGTGATACCAGCCTCTTAGAGAAAACAGTTCTCATCAGACACCATCCTCCTGGACATTCCTACTGTATTCCTATTGTTGATGATGATGATTGCGATGTCGAACGCCTACAAATCTCCCACGTGCCTATTTCGTTNAAAAGCTCGAGGCCATTATTCATGAGCAGTAAGAAAACAAATCACTCTTAGACCTACTCCTCTTGCAGATTCCCACACTTATTACCCAAAATCCCACAGCTCGCTATTGGTTCTACCCTTGACCAAAGTACAGGGCTGAGGCAGCATGCCATCCCCTGGGAAAAGCCGATCACGTTCCTCCCGGCAAGCGGCTCCGGTTATTCTAAGATCATTGTCGGGCTGGAATAAAGTCCCCTAAGTTTTCAGAGAAGACAGCTCTCGCTCCCAGCGCCAGTGCCTGGGAACCCACGGGGACGAGCGCGGCCGCGCTCCGCACCCTGACCGGGAAGTCGCTTTTCCCCCCTGACCCGTTTTCTTTTTGAGGGGAAAAGAGCCGAAACGAGCGAACCGAGAGCCTTCAGCACCCTTCCAAAGAGCCACTCTCCTGCTCGGACAGAAGCGAAGAAGGTGCCTCGCAGAAATACGTAAAGATGCTCATGCCGGTGCCCCCCACCCCAGTGCCGGTGCGGTGCCCACCGTTCCCCCCGCTCGCCCCTGCGCGCTCCCCGGCAGCGGCGCGGCGGCCGCCGCCGCTCGGCACTCACGCACG
>VZTF01006286.1:77414-217598 GCA_013397755.1 Cnemophilus loriae | reverse complement strand
AAAAAAAAAAAAAGGAGAGGGAGAGAGAGACCGGGAACAATGGGGGAGGAGAGGCTCGCCGCGCCGCGCCTGGCCGCCGCCGGCACCCCGGCAGGCAGGAGGAGGAGGAGGAGGCGGAGGAGGAAGGCGATATGGTGACAGCGGGGAGGGGGCTGCGCGGGGAGTCCCCCCGGCGCGGCGGGGCTGCCTCAGACCATCCCCGACCTCCTCCCCGCCGCCCGCCCCGCCGCGCACCGGGGCGGCCCTGCGTGGCGGCCACCGGTAAGTGACGCGCCCGCCGCCCCGCGAACGGCCATCGCCACACCACCATCCTCATCCTCACTGTCCGCGGAGGGAGCGGGGGCGGCGGCTGTCCGCCGCTACAGCCAGCGGTTCAAAGCGGCGGCGGCGGCACCGAGCCCTTCCCGCCTCCCTCCCTGCTCCGCCCGGGAACTTCTTCACCGAGCGGGGCTGTCGCGGGTCCCGGGGACACCGCTCCCGGATGCCTTCCCGAGAAGCAGTTCCCCCTCCCGCCCTTTTGCTGAGAGTAAACACGCCGAGAGTTGCATGTCCGTGGGCGTGTGCGTGTCCGCTGGCACCTCCCGCACCGATAGACCCTGTCACAGCGGCGCGATCGCGCACATGCCCAGCAGCCCGTGGGGACGCCCGCTGCATCCCATCTCCTCAGCTCCCACTTCATTCCCAGGACCCCCGGCCGGGCGCAGGAACCCGAGAGAGAGGCAGAAGTTTGGCGTCCCACCGCGCCCTTCCCCTCCGCGCTCTCCCGCAGGGGCCGAAGATGAGGCGGTGGGTTCGAAGCCCGCCGGAGTCACCCCGCAGCCCCAGGGGTTACCTCAGCGGCCTGCAGGGACCGGCAGGACTGCGGCTCTCCGCGATGCTGTAACCCGTGCCCGCGGCGGAGGGGCCGGGGCAGCCCCCGCCGTGTCACCGCTCCCCCAGGCAGGCGGGGAGCGAGCGCCTGTCTCCGCAGTCCGCCTCTGCCCCGGACCCCGCGGTTACCTCCTTCTCCTCCTGCTCTGCTCCAGCAACTCCCGCCGCTGCTCGGGGCAGCGCAGCCGTGTCCCGGGCTGGCCCCGCCAGCCCGCGGGGACCCGGCCGGCCGCTGCCGGGGCTCTGCGTGTGGGTGGGGGTACGCGCCAGTGGGTGTGGGGGAGTTGTGTTTTCCTCTCTGCAGCAGCCGCTGGTTCTGTCCGTACCCAGCGCAGCTGCTCGGAGCCGGTCCCGGTGCTGCGGGTGCGACGCGCCCCGGGGCGCGGGGGGACGGCGGCCGCAGCCCGGGTCTGGGAGGGGTGGCGGGTACCCCGCCGCTAATAAAGTCACGCTCTCCAAGTACCAGGTCTGCCTCTCGCTCCCTCTCTCTCTTGTTTACTTACGGGGTCTTTTATTTTTAATAGAGCAGTTTGTACACGTGCTTTTCCGAAGCGCCGAAGCCGGCTGGACAGGGTTCGAGCCTGAGAGTGGGAAACGCAGAAATCTGCACACTGAGCCAAATTGCTCAAAGAAGAGCAAGTTCGGTTATTATTCATCTCCACGAGGGAAGTCTTATCTTCTACAAATATTTGATACTGGGACAAGTCCAATAATTAACAAGAACAATCAAACAATTTCACTGCCTTCTTGGGGATTTAAAAAGTCATCATCTGGAATTCATGAACATTACAACCTTTTTTTTTTCCCCCGTGCTTGGATAAGTTACTGTATATGATCTTTTCAGTGTGTGTGTGTGTCCCTAAGTGATTTTACCCTTTCATGCAAAAAGATGCAAACCATTAACAGCACAGATAATATTCACAACTGCTGATTCAGTGAGACTTCAGACCTCTCCGTAGGAGTGGTGAGAGAGGGTGGTAACTCTGACGGGAAAAGGAGAAAAAAAGAAAAGAGCTGGAGGAATGTTTCTTTCTTGGCTTCCTCCCTACCTCTGTGGCAGAAACTCCCACGGGAGTCCTGTGGGTGGGATGGGAGCAGGGCAGATGGGAGCTTGGCCAGCTCTGTATAGGTGCAAGCATCAGCTCTCCCAGCCAGCCCCATAACTCCTCATACCAGAGAAAAAGCCAGGCTGGGAGAGGAATGGGGCTCCTGAGCTCTGCAGCAGCGTTTCTGGCACAGTGCAGACTTGGAATGCCAGGAAGGCAGCATGGCTTTCAGGACCTGCAGTGAGCCAAGCAGGACAGACAGGGAGTGGGCCATGGCCCAATTGTATCCAAAAAACCCAAACACCAAGCCAACCCCAAACTTGCCTCTTCTGGATTAAATTCAGACTTTTGAGAAAGGTGGCCACACACTAAGTGGTAATGTTTCACCCTGCACTGTCCCCCTCGCCAAATTCTGCACAAGTTCTGGCACTGGCTGTCAAAGTTACACGTCCTCAGCCCCCACCTGCTCATGCAAATCCTGCTTCTGATGGCTGCTGACCCTCGGTGCTGCATAGGCAATGAAATAGTTTCGGCATGGAGCTCTGCTCTGTCTCAGGTCATCTCAGACCTGGGGACCTACAGCCAGACTTCCATGGGTCAGGCTGACAGGCTTTGTGTGTCCTCCCCACATCTTTCAGAACTCTTTTCTATTCATACCCTTCCCATACCTTTTTTTCTTTGCATAACCACTTCCCCCCCCTTTACTACTTGCTTTGTGCCAACTCCTCCTTACAATCATGATAAAGTTCCTTGCAGTTCAACACAAGAAAGGAATAAGGGTGGCTGGGTCCAAAACTAATCTGGTGCAAAGAGAAAAAGCCAAATGCGGGTGCATTTTATTTAAGATCAAAAGCACAATGGTGTGAGATTGTATTATGCTCTCCACAGGAGCTGTATTTTTCTAGTTCTACAATAGGATTAAGGTGTTCAGTGGAAAAGAGAATTACAAAAAAAAAAAAAGAAAGAAAGAAAGAAAGCCCCATTGGACTGCTGGTAGCTGCATTTAAGTTTGTCCTGAATAATGCAGATGTTTCATTTCTCAAAGACTCTGGTATCCTATTTCCAAATACTTTTTAAAACAATTGTAAATGCCAACAATCATTTAATTTTTACTATTTATTGCAAAGAATTAATTCGAGGTGAGGGGGGTATTTATTTACCTATTTCAAGGAAGGATGTTGCCATTTCTGCATTGACTCATTTCAACATTTTCAGTCAACCAAATGCTTTTTAGTAGAACCTAAAGACATCTCCTTATTTAGCCCTGCATATTTGAGTGCACAGGATGTTGAATGTTAGCACACACGGGCTGGACGCAGCTGGGAGCACAGCTTCAAGCCACTTTTCCACCCTGAATGACTAAAGGAAGCACAAAAGAAAATTTTCAGTGCAACTTACCTGGTGAAAGGTAGGCTAGTGTGTAAAAATTGCTAGCTATTTTAAATTTGAAATTTGCAAAGCTCTGTGTAGCTCTCAGTTTCCCAGCACTAGGGAAGCATGGCCTGAGCCTGGTTCTGTTCTAGTGTTCATAGAACATGACTGTGTTGAAATGAAAGGTATCACACACCTTTACTGTGAGCAGTGTGCACCTAAAAATCAGTTTGTGAAGGTGTTTTATGCACAGCTCTATGTTCAGTAGGTTTTCCCCACCAACCCCTGAATCTGCAAGTTCACCAATTAAAGTTTTATATATGACTCCAAGGAAAAGAAAATTACAGATAGATCTCTCTGCTCACACAGAGCTAATCTGTCTTTAGTTCTCCCTGACTTTGTCCCTTCACTACCACTCTTCATGAGCTGCTTTTTGCCTCATTGTCCTAGAAAATTCATAGCTCCAGTTTTCTACTCCATTGAGTCTTGGCACACTCATTTTCACAGGAGCTGCTGTAAAATGCCACCTTTCTCACATGGAAATGGTTTGTTGTTACCTCCCAGAGGTATAAATGACAGCGTTGAACAACAAAGCCCAAGTCCTATAAAACAACATTATCTTTGTGCCAGAGTAATCCAATTATTGAGGTACTGAGATAACCTTAAAGCCATATCAAAATGAAGAAACCACTTAGGAACTTACAAACATCTGTTTTCATATCAGAGAGCATCAGCACAAGAACACCCTTACGTGGTCCTAATCATCTTTTACATTCAGCATGGCTTATCTGCTCCTCCATAATAAAATCAGGGTGATGCTTGCACTGATTTCTGCTAGTAGGAAAAGCCTCTGTTGCTTAAATTAAAGCAATGTGGTTCTATGCAGGTCTTGTCTCCATTTTCCCAGAGGCAATAGAGAATCCCATCTATGATGTTTCAAAAATACATTTAAATAACTTCCTAGGGAACATAAAACATGCTGCCGTTGTGTCCCTGAATAGGGCCCTCTCTCCAGTTTCTTGTTGGCTGGTTCCTGAAACTAAATGATAGAATCGTGTTTCAGCAGAGCAACTGGCAGTTTGGATCCCACATTTAGGTCCTATTAACTAAAAAAGGAATATATTTATTTTTAGTAGAAGGTGCATACAAAATCTAAAAGAAACAGGAAATGTTGATTAAATTAAATGTCAGTGTGGCGTTCTATAATTTAAACTACTGCAGGCGCATGGAATGATAAAGAGAAAAGGAAGCCAGCTGAAAAAGTTAAGATACTTGCTTTGAGTTGTCCATGCTGAGCAAAAATTAAGTATTACAAAAATCTGTAAACAGCTTTCAGCTTCAATAATGGATTAAAGGCACGAGCCACAATCATCTATCATGCTACCAGTAGTAACCCGTAGATTTCAATGAGATTATTCATATATATAAAAATAAGCATAATCTATCAGGACATGCAGATGAATAAAGACAGTCACAAGGATGGATTTAAGAAGCAGGCTGGAACTTCATTAACACGATATTTTCACATGTCAAACAGTTAAGTGGGCCCAGTTCAGGGATTACAAAGCTACAGTTTAGGCAGATCTTCCCTAATCTCTCTTTTACAACAAGCTCACATCTCAAGCCCACCCCTCAACCCTTCCCCGAGAAAAAGGAGGAGGACCTAAACCCCACAACACTTCATTTATGTTTGCTTCTGTCCTAGGCACAAATCCAGTTGCAGAGTTCCAGATCTCTTTTTCAATTTCAGCCTTAGTCCACACTAAACATGAGCAAAAGCTTTCTGTCAATTCCAACAGATTAATAAATATGTATATTCTCATATATTCAATTTCCAAATACAACTTTTCAGCCCACCCCTGACTCTGTGGTGCTACAAAGGCCGTCAAAACATTTAAGCCTCTTCAACTCTACTCTAGTAGAAGAACATGCCTTTCTTGATACCAGAATACCCGATCAAGAGACAGCATCCCAAAATCACAGATTATCCGCCGTGATACAGGAGAGGGTTAAGACCCAAACCATAACTTCACTTTTGTGCCTGCCAGAAGTGAGAGAACCCATCCAGGATCACAGCTGGAGGTGTCATGCATATATTGTGGCTGTCCCCTTTCCTTCTTGGCTGTTTACCCCACCACCAGGTTAATTAATAGTGTTTTCAATGGAGCCTCCACTGGAGGCGGAGGGAGCACTTGCAGGATGAGAAACCATGTGGTGATGCTTGCATACGTGTGGACACCACCAGGAATGTGTCTTGCATGGCTCAGTGGGGGTCACTCAGGGCTAATTAATGAGGACAGACCGTTAGGACAGTGCAGACGTGGAACTTCCAGACCATCAAGTAATCCAGGTATGTCAGCATGGAGCACCGTTGTGCACAGTGTGCACTTTAAACTCAAACCAAGGCTGCAACAAAGTTTTCGGAGTGATTTCCGAGAGTTTCGGGCACTCTACAAGTTGACAAAAATTATAAAAAAAAAATGTCCAAAAGGAGAGCTCTATTTTATACCTAATCATATTTTATACCTAGTCACATTTTCTAAAACCGGTGATTGACTGAAAAAGGGAGGTAATCAAAATAATCGGCGACTTCTGAAAATAGAGGCCAGTTCCTGTGAGTAAGTTTTAGCAGGACTGAACAGTTAGAGTCTTATCAGTAGCACAGGAACAGGGATTTGTATATACTGTTTTATTAAGATTATTATCTCTTCAGTGCTCCTTAAATGAAAACAAAAGAAAAAAATATTGGCGTAAAAGGACAGAAAAAATGACTCACTTTACCGCCATTGCCAAAAGCCTCTAATTTTTGATATAATCAACCTTTGTGCCACAAGATAGAGCTTTTTTTATTAAATATATATTTAGGTGCAGTAATGAATATTAAAATAAATGTGGAAAAAATAGTGTGACCTTGTTTAAAATTTAGCACGTTGCTGTAGGATTATTCTCCAGCATGTACATAATAAACAGTACCCTCAAAAAAAGCAAGCAAACATAAAACCAAACAGAATTAAGTAAAAAAATGGCCAAATCTCCAACCAAAAAATATTCTTTCTTACTACAAAGTTTGTTCTCTGAATTTGTGATCATTGTTTGAAAAAGCAGAGAGCATATACAATTTTTGCTACAGCATTTCCCATGCAAAGCTGTTTTCTTGCACTACCATCTTTTGTGGAGTAGCACAGCTCCTAATATCCTTAAATTACTATCATAAAAACAAAAAGGAGAGGAGGTTGCACTGCAATGAGATGTCGTTTGTGTTTGTAACAAGGCAATCGTTGATTTAAAATTGGCATTGGAGCTCCTTTTGTGAAATGATTGCTAGGTTAGGAAAACAACCCTTTAAACTGGCAACATCTGAATTTCTAAGGAAGGACTCTGGTTTAGCACTTGGTCTGTGTTGACTATTAGACCTGCACTTATTTCTATGTGTGCATATTCTGTTGCTCTGGAAGTATCCTGTAGGAATGCTCATAAGATCACTGTCTAGAAGGCTCGAATAGCTTTATATCTACCTTTAAAGAAAACAAAACAATAGCATATAAATAAAATTCTCATAGGAACTCAAGGCCTGTTTTATCTCATATACCTGTTCACGTGGCTACAGGTATGCAGTGAAGGATAAGCAGTGCAAAATATTTTATATTCTGCTTTTCCAGTGTGTGGGCATTCAGGCTGTTCACTACAAATGACTGCACAAGGTGAGAGGCACTGGAGAATCAGGCCCCAAAGATTTTCTATACTGGATCAGATCACTGGTGCATTAAGTGTGTCACCTCACAGCTGGATGCTCCAAAATGAACCTAGCTATCTGTGTAGTGCTGTGGGAACTACTCCGGCAGTCAGGTTGCATCCAGGAGAGGAGAGTGAGTTTTGCCTTTTATTTTCTTAGTGTATCTAGTCAGAACTGCCCTTATTTGGGATCAAACTGTTCAGATTTCCTTAACAGTTAAACAAGAGTATCTGACTCTTGTTGTGAAGCAGGATGTAAGACATGGCATTAGAAATTACAAATAATATCAACAAACATTACTTTTTCACTGTTTTCATGTGCTTCTGTGGTATAAGAAAATAGTCTGCAATATAAGAAACACATAATAAGTATTCCATGATTTACATCAGGGCATTTTATACTGCAGAGCTAATTTGTGGAACTTTTCAGCTTCATATAATTGATTAATTTAAGTCAGAAATGTGACTTAATATTACATGAACAATAATTATATACAGTATTAGGAATTTCCAGATATCAGCAACATGAAGTAGCACAAGTATATCAACACACAAAGCTGTGTAAAGCTTTCCGAGGTTTCATATGCTGAACCCAGTGAGAATCAAATCTCAGCACATCAAGTCATAGGCACAAATATTCCTAAAACACTTCTACATGCTGATTTCAGCATCCAAAAAATCCAAAGCAGACAAGCAAAACTTAGCACACGTTAGATACATTGATCCTAGTTGTCACATGTGCAAAACTATTCAAAAGCAATTGCATACCTGCTATCTGACTGAAAGTCAATAGCACTTATATGTGCCCCTAAATTGCTTCTCTGGAGCTCAGTTTCAGCCACCAAAATACCCCAACAAAGCCCAGAAAGAAAATGTGTGTGCCTACACTCACAAAAAAACCCAAATAAAGAACACGCCCAAAACCAAACAAAATACCTAGCCAAAACCCAAACACTTATGCTGCAGGCTTGAATACTATTTTTTAAAAGAGTTTCATTTCAATAATATTTTTAAACATATGCCATGTGACTGGTGATCCAACTTCCCCAGTTCCAATAGCAGAACATAAAAGCTTTCAAGGAGAGCAGGTGTCTCACCATCCATTCACTCGTAGTCATTCTGAAACATAAGACTCAACTGCAAATCTTTTGCCAAAAAGTTAAGGTCATTCAGGAAAATATTTTTTTTTCTTTTTTTTTTATTTTGATAGAACTGCTTCTCTTCAGACAAAATAAAGTAAGAGATGAGTAAACCAATGATCTATTTCTGCAAATGTTTATGTGAAGGGCTGTTATCGCAACAAAGAGCTGTTATTGATAAAGTTGAAATTTCATTAGTGAAAAACAGGTTTTGAGTTGGATTTGTTTAAATGGGCTGATTTTCCTTTCTGACCATGTACCTGAAACACCAGTTGTGAACTTCTGCTGTAGGTGAAGAGCCCACAGCCTATGGCTGAGCACCAGACAGTCCCAGGATGTGCTGGAATATAGGGCGAGCTCCTGGGCAGGGAAACCTGAGGTTTAGCCTCCTGCTGGCACCAGGTTCAGAGCCCTGTGCAGAAGAGTAAAAGCAGGAAAGAAGGCCAGAAGAGAAGATGTCAGGCCACAAGGACGAAATCAAAATAGAAACAAGAAGTCAAGTGGCACTCTGGGACTTGCAGAAAATTATCTATTAGGCAAATCAAAGAAACCTCACTCAGAACCTGTCTGACCAATTAGAGGTCTCTGAATTAGTGTGTGTGGGGTGGGGGGTGTTTGTATTTTTTCTTTTAACTGACTTCAAAACAAACCGAAAAGTTTGGAAAAAACAGAAGGGCTCTAGTATGGACTTTTGTTCAGAAAGAAATCTGCAATAAAACCCTATTGTATTCATCCTCCAAGCCAGAAGCGGGGCTGGTATTTGTAAACCCAGGGCAGGGATTAGAAGCCAGGCTTTGCAGACAAAGAGCAAATCCAAGAGTTCACAGCAAGGACTCTCTAACTATAATATTCTTGGAGCCCTTCTCACCCAGACACCAGCTGTTTATATCTGGAATTTCTTTTTCTCTTTCATAGATTCAAACTGATACTTTCACAGTGAAGGCCTTCATGCAGCTAATTAATTAAATTTCCTTTTGGAGTAAGAGGTTTTCAAAAAGAAAAGTGACTGTGAGATAACTAGTATCCATAAGGAAGCAGACACTGGATGTTAAGGGAGAAGGAGGGAGAAGGGTCAACGACAGGCATGGGACAAGAGGAAGAGGCACCAAGGAAGACACAAAGGAGCCCTGAAGAGCATCAGTGATCAAGTAGTGAGTTTTAACACTGCTTACAGTATGTAGGCTGCTCCCAGACTTTTGGGACTTTTCAAGGCTTTCAGAATAATTAAATATTAGTCTTTGTTTTATAGCAGGTAAGGATGTTTTTAGTCAGGAACATTTAGCAGCTCTTGAAGCACTCCAGAGCTGGAAAAGCTATCTTTGCCTATTTCAGCTCTCTTTGTTCACAGTTATAATCTATTTAATGACTGAATAGTTGGAATGGCATTGAAAACTAATCACTCTCCTACTCTCGTGTTACCTTCCCCTACAACCTGTTTACCCTCCTCGCCCGCTGTTTTCCTAAAAAGCAGCTTGCTGACAAGTGGCAGGATTACCATTTCCGTGGTGACACAGCTCATCAGAGAACAATGCACAGCGATGAACGTCATTTTTGAAGCAAAAAGAATGACTTTTTTTTGGATACATTTATTCCACAGAGGTGGTAAGTGCAATCTTGCTTGTTACTGTAATTCACAAGCTCATCTTCACCCCTTTTGGTGTAATCAATTCCCTGATGATCAGTGCTTAGCCAGTGCGTGTGTGTGCGTGTGTGTGTATGTGTGTATGTGTCAGGCAACAAGTGTGCAACAGAGCTCGAGTTCACCCTGGCCCATGAGCCATGTGAGCATCCTGTGACTGAAAATATGCTCCCTTGCATAATCCTGAGATTAGCAAATTTCTAGTAAAGGATGTCAGACAGAAAAGGGAGGAGGAAAAATGCTTAAGGTAAATACAGAGGAAAACCCAGCCTAAGAAATTAACTAGCAGGATTCCCTCTCAGTCCCAGCTGCATCTCTCTCATTGATGCCTGTGTGAACTGGAGTGAGGGCAGCTCCTCTGGCTTTAAAATCCCTTTTCTTAAAAACAAGAACTGAAGTAGATGAAGCTATTTTAAAGATCCTTGGCTGTTTAGAAGATGAGTTGTGCCGGTGCCAATTGATCGTAACCAGCTTCTGACAGATAGAGGAGGGAAGGTTAGCAGATCACAAAATATGCCCTGCTCAAACTGACATTCATGAAAAATGTCACTGGCTGAAAGTGATTATCAACTTGGCAGCTGTGTTTGGTGGGATCTGGGATTGCACAGACAAACAGCTGAAAGGTGCTAACTGGCCTTCCTCAGGTGTGTTCCTGGCTCCTGGCATTTTTAATGCTAAAAGGGGAGGTGTTTTCTAGACATGCCTCTGTAGGAAGGTGCCATGGGCATTTTAAGAGTTGCAATTCCACAGCTGGTGTTGGCACTACCTGGCAGGGTGGCAGCTGGAAGTCCCATGTGCTTCTGTGTCTAAGAACTCATCCCACAGGCTTTGTGCCACTGGGAGGCTTCTAGACAGGATGGACAGTGTCTTCCACTGACAGAGAATGTAGATAAATTATACCAGCTATAAACTGAATCCTTATGCCAAATCCTTGTATTGCAGGCTTGGGGCCAAAATTAAGTTTTTTGGTTTGAGATTTTACAATGAAACCTATTACCAAAACTGCCATAGCAGCCTCCACTAAGTCCAAAAGGGGAAGAAACATCTTACAGAATTTCAGGTGAATATTTGAATTGAATATCAAACCTGAATACAACTCTATGGTTGTAGGGTTCTCCTGTTGATTTTGTTTCTGAAGACGAGACAGTTGACCCCTAGAGGTTCTTCTGCTTGTATAAAGAGAGAAGATAATTTCTACTCAGATCATCTATCTGTCTCTCTGTAAGCCATAGAGTTTGCACCAACAGTCCTTTCATTTGTGGTGAACCCTATTTTTGGTCGGGAGCAGAGGGAAGGGAGGCAAGCAGGCAACCAAGAAAAAGCATAAGAGAAAGCCTCGGCTCATGCACACAGAAGCGTTTTTCCTGATGGGATGTCCCCTCTGCTCTCCCCAAACCTGTTGCTCTGCCAATATCCTCCTCAGGCTCCCCCCCAGGAACTCGGGAAGTGGTGGCTGCCTGGCATCTGTGGGGACAGCTGGGTACCTGCCCGGGGCTCGCTGCAGCTGCATCAGCTCTGGGCACCCTCCCCTGCACACCTGGCAACACACCAAAAACCCATTTGAGTCTTTAGCAAAGATATTTCCCTGCCTCATGGTGTTTTGAATCCTTTCTCCCAGCCTTTGTTAGTTGTGCTTGGAAGGACTCCAGGCAGCCCAGAAGACAAAACAATGCAATACTTCAAACCCCACAGTTCGCTCGTGTGTCAGGGCGGGTTCACGCACGTACTCGCTCTGCGGAGGTACGAGGCCGATTCTTTCAAAGATCACTTCCCTCCCATCTCTGCCTTGTTGCTTTGCAGCAAGGTGGAACCGAGCAGATCGTCTACCGAGGTGATGGAAAACCCAGTGTTCCTGAATTCATTGTTAGTTAAGAAAGGAACAGAGTCAAAAAGTCAAGAAAGGAATTTGTGTGTGTACCTACTGGAGTCTCCAACCCACCCTTTGTATGTTGATAAAGAACACTACATATTTACAGACAAAACTAACGAAATCTACAAGGCTGTTTAAACTTTGTCTTTTAGTAGTCCTAATTCTGGTTTCTTTACAAGCTAAAGTATTTATGGTCTGAAATCCACATTATCACAACTGTCTTGGTCTCAGTGATCCCCTTTCTGAAGCAAGTTACTTGTTGCAGAAGTAAATTACTCCATATCATTTTCTTAGAAGATTATTAAAAGAATTTCTCATAGCATTCGGGTTGCCAGTTTGAACTGGGTGGCAAACAAGAGGTGACAAACTAATTAACACCTCAGAAATATAACAGATTAAAAGTGAGTATTTCTGTCTCATTTTGAACCCACTCAAACACAATGGATCTGTAAATTCAGCTCAGAAGGTGTTGGGGGTGAATTCTGCTCAGAAGAAATTATGTTCAGAGAAGACAGAGAAAGCATTGCAATGAAAAATAAAGCATAAGACAGAACAGAAATCTGATAGGATGAAATATCTAAAAGATTACATGGAAACTAAACAGGAATAGAAATACTTTTATTAAAAGAAAAGCAACCAAACAATGAAAAAAAAGAAAACCCCAACTTTACAGCAGCCTAAACTGATGGAAGTCCTATTTCTATACATACCATAAAGGTTTTGTTTTCCTAGAAAATGAGCTACTTCCATTGTCATTGTATAAAGAGGTTTTACATTCCCCAGCAAAAAGGGACAAGCCACGTGAATTACGTTCTCCCAGTAAGTAATTCACAAAGGATCTGATTCTGCAAAGCAGTTATCTGGGTAGTATTACTGCTACACAAAGTGCCAAAGATATGGTGAGGGCCCATATGTCTGCAGATCCCCCCAACCCAGGCACATCCACAAGACGTGGGAGGTGGAAAAAGCAAAGCTGAGTGCAGTCCACACCAGCACCCTTAAATCTTAGAGCCACGAGTGTTTATACATCTGCTAGTGAAGATTAGACTGTCCAGATCATTAAAATTCAATACATAAGTAGAAATACTTAAAATACAAAAGAAAAAACTTTATATAGCAATTTCCCCCCTCCCTCTGAGCTGGTTTCCCTGTCAGTGTAACTCTGCCAGCTTTAATGCCTGTTATTTTTAATTTGCCGTACAAGAGGAAAGGCAATCAGGGAAGTTCATGTGCTCACGTACACTCATACACATGCGTGCGTCGATAGATATCATACATAATTTCTCAAAGTAAATATGTAGTGATTAATTTAATAAAAGAAATAATTGCAAACAGCATACTGGGTCATGGGTGACAAATCTAATCATTTACTGAGAGTAATATATGCAGAAATAAACAAGATATCGCTTATAAGCAATGTGTGGGAAGTTAGCTATGATTCAGGCAAGCGTTTGGATTTCTTGTTTGTGGACAGAAGGTTGCAAATTTAACCACTTAACAGACACCCCTCTAATTTCCTGGTAATTAATGATTTTTGTAATGGTTATTAAGGCCTCCAGCCCTAGTACTGTCAGCTCATTATTGTATTTGTGAATTAACTGTAGCAGTTAAAAATATAGGTGGACAAGAAGCAGCTCCATCTTATCCTGGGCTGTTGCAGCACTCTGAACTAGAACGTGTAACCCCTCTAGTGGAAACTGGGAAAAGTGGAAAAGTGGCTCTAAAGAATTGCCCACAGTAAGACATGGGCATCCCCAATTCCTCCAGGATCAATAAATAAAAATTTCCTTGTTTGTGCATCCCTTCAAATGCCCTGTGCTCAAAAAAATGCAGCATCACTGATATTTTGCTTCAGGATGCAGGAAAAGTGCTTGGAATAGAACGGAGTGAAATGAAGGAAATAAGGTTTGGGCCAAGCATCCTGTTTCACTCCAATGAGAACACAATTAAGCTGAGCCACCCTGAGAAGTTTCCTTTCAATAAACAGCCACGTTACTTTCAAAGTCCTTTAGAATATGGGTGCTGAAACAGTGGAATCAACAGATTAAAAAAGGACAACAGGTATAAACTTAGGGCACCTTTATTTCTTCTAACACACCTTTTAATGGGATGCATTCCCACTCCAGAGAAAGCGACTGTTGAGTTATTTGAATGGTCTCATTTTCCTCCACAAATGGGAATGAGCAGAAACTTGTTATTGTTGCACAGGGCTGTGGTTGCATGGTCTGAACACAGAACTCTGAGCCTCACAGTCCTGAGCTAGCCAGGACTTCTGGCCTCATTCCAGCCATTGGCTTTCTCCCATTTCAGTTTCCCCACTTTCAAACTAGTGAAAATACTTAACCTTGAGTTCCTCAAGGCTGAAATGTATACTCAGCAGCAAAGGAAAGTTATTAAGTCTATGTACACAGCACCAGTATGCAAGCACACAGCACTGGCCACCTGGTTTCCCAAAATCCCCATCTTTACACACAGACAAATACTGCCCTAGATACACTGAGCAATGGCATTATTGTGTGCTCCTTCTCCTCGTCAGGAATTCTGATATCGCAAAGACAGACACTCTTTCATCACTACGTCATCTCCATATCTAAATGAAAAGAGTCAATAACTCCTTAGACATGCTACTAAAAGGTCACTGACCTGAGGTCATCTGTATTGGGGTGAGAGTGGAAAATATTTTTTGTTCATTAAACAGAATAATAATTGTGAAAGAAAAGCTTTAATAAAGTCTTCTCTGTAAAGTAAGGTTAATCATGTTGTGCCTGTGCACGACTCAAATGAAGTTGGAATTAGGTGGTGGACAGGGAATGCCACAAGTTTGTCACAACAGGACAATAACTTTCCTTCTTAAATAACTTTTCTTCAGGAGGAAACTGAAGCCCCCTCATAGTCAAGCTCAAGTCTCCGTAAAGTTCTTGCAGCTCTCTATTCCCTTTGCACAGCAGGCTGGACTTGCTGAATTTTAGAGTGGGATGATGGATCCATATTGCAAATGCAAATAGCAATATTCTGTGTTGCCCGAGAGTGGGACAACTGGTGAGATAGGAGGAGCAGAGAGACCTGTCCTTGTCCACTTTTGCGAAATTGAAGAGAAGCAGAAAACAATTATTTCTGTGAATCTGTCTTGAACCTTTTTTTGCCCCCTTTCTTCCAATGAAAACTGAGAACGGCTTTTTCTCATGCTTTTCATCTTAGAGAATTAATATCAACCATCAAGATGGTAGTTGAATGTATATAATTATATATTTTTTCACTCAGTGTATAACCTCAAAACTCTGTATTGATTTACAGACTTTTCGAGTGCTGCTTGCACACGTATCACCATCCTGTGATACAGGAGTATGAATCACATACTTTTTTTTCATTTAAATGTTAACGTGTACAGGTAATTTTCCAGTATGCAGAAAATGTGGTAAAAGTATAAGTGTTGAACATGCATAAGATGCTAGAAAGTGTCATGCCAGATTCTAGAAAAGCTTCTCGGAACCAACACAGCTGGTCAGGAAATACCCCTGCCTGCAATCTAGGCTTGGTTAGATTTTTAAAAAGGGGCTTTTAAGAGGTTTCATTTTAATATTTTAATGCCAGCAGATTGTGGTGCCTTACAGTAATCAATCCTTAAAACTGATTAATTCTGAGGATGCGCTAAAGGGTGTGCTGCTTTATAAAAAGAAAAGGGGATTTTACCCGTTTATTATTTGCATAATGATTGAGGACTCCCCTCAGTTGAGTGCTGGCTAATTTGCAAGACAAAAACTGAATGCTCACTTTCAACGTGCACCTAGTTAAGTCCTAGTGGAAACCCAGACCGAGACTTCTCCTTGCATGTTTGCATACAGCTGAACCCGCACCTTCAGAGCATTAAAGTGCTGCTACCGAGATTTTCAAAGCAGCCTGTGAAATTTAACGGGATTTTCACAAGCGAACCTCTACTCTATTTTGAGAAATTGAGAGTAAGTGCAGGTGCAAACAAAGACACTAATATAAGTTCTAACCCAAAGTTTAAGAACCAATATAAAATAATTAGAAGTTATAAATCAAATACATGTTATCTAGTGTTTTCATCTTAGCAAAAAGAGAACTGCAGCACTCCCCAAATAACTTAAACAGCGCACACGAGGACAATGCTATTGCTTGCCTGCATTAAAAGAAAACTAATCACATAGGAAATGACCACTTGATCCTAATAGCCGATCCCTGCTCGGTACTCTGTGAAAGATCAAAACAGAAAGGCGGTGCTTAGTCCCCTCTCAAGGAATTCCTCTGGGACTCAGAGCTGGCACCTGCCTGCAGAAAGTCACCGGGGTTAAATACCCAGCGCCGTTACACGTCAGGCACTATCCCGCTCATTCACAGCACAAGCCGGTTTTGTATCCAGATGCATTTTTAGCATGATCAGACTTCCCACGTTTCCCACCGCTGTTACTTTAACTAGATCTTCCTGTGCTTGGAAGCTTGAACGCCTTGGCAGGCTTTACAAATAGAAGTGCCGCTTTTGACCTCCGGGCATTATCCGAGTCCGCAGCGCACATTTATCAGCCTGGATGCAGTGTTGGTTTTATGGACGTTTCAGCTATCGGTTCATGACAGTTTCTAGTCTGCTCGGTTCTCCCTTCCGAACACATGAGCACCTGTTAATCTCGGGGCTGAGCAGCCCACGTTAACCATTCAGGCTCTGGTGCAGCCTCCGAGGTCACTGCTGACAGCACGGTGCACCAGCACTCTCATGTCTGGGATTAAAACACACCTGGTCAAAACAAAGCCAGCATTACTTATCTTTAGCACACACCATAGAGGAACTCTGGTGCTGAAGGTTTTGCAACAATTCTATACAATCTGGCTCTTGATCTTTCTGTAAAGCCCAAAAAATCTGTTCGCCTGCCTAAGTGTCACACTGCAAGAAGTTACCTGCATGGGCTTGATTAGCATTGCCCTGCTCCATCCAAGAACAATAGTTAACCCACTACTTCCCTAATTGCGCATGCACTGATTTGATTGAAAATATATAAATGTAAATTTAGCACCTTGCCCACATGGTTGTTGCAGTGTTTTGGAATGGCCTCCTTGTACACGCAGCATGCGATGCCATCATGGCCACAGCTCTCCAAGGTTTGATCAGGGAGTCCATTCTGTCATCTGCTCCAGATGAACACGATACTTTGCTCGGAGGTGAGGTCCCTGGACATTTGGAAGTTTGCTGGGTTCGAGTTAACTAAAAAATTAACTCTGTAATAGTGTTAATTGTCTTCATAGTAGCTGGTGTGGGTCTGTGTTTTGGAATTGTGCTGGAAGCAGTGTTGGTAACACAGGAATGTTTTAGTTCTTGCTGAGCAGGGCTCACACTGAGCCAAGGCCTTTTCTTCTCCTCAACCACCCCACCAGGGGTGATGCTGGAGGTGCATAGGGAGTTGGGAGGGGACACAGCCAGGACAGCTGACCCCAACTGACCAAAGGGGTGTCCCAGACAATATGGATCATGCTCAGCATATAAAGCTGGGGAAGAAGGAGAAAAGGGAGATGTTTGCAGTGATGGTGTTTGTCTTCCCAATTCACTGTCACATGTGATGGAGCCCTGCTGTCCTGGAGATGGCTGAACACCTGCCTGTCCATGGAAAAGAGGAAATTAATTTCTTGTTTTGTTTTGCTTGTGTGCACAGGTTTTGCTTTACCTATTAAACTGTTTCTATCGAAACTTAGGAGTTTTCTCACTTTTGCCCTTCCCATTTTCTTCCTCACCCCTCAGAGGACAGTGAGTGAGTGGCTGTGTAGAACCTAGTTGCCATCTGGGGTTAAACCACGACAGCAAGTGAAACATTTCACTTTACTACATGGGATAATGTCTCTCTCTAGTGGCTAGGCACAGTCACTATAGCTGCATGCTTTACTTGCATGTTGGATGGCATTTCTAGTTAAACAATCACTGCCATAATCAAATTCTGTGCTAAAGGTCCCAGGTTAAAGCAGTTTATTGAGCACTTCATCAACATGCACTCCTGACTTCACTAAATCCAATTAGAAAATGTTCATTTTGCAGGGATTGTTAGCTGTTTACTTTCACAGAAAGAATATTGCTTAGAACAAGGCGAAAGTTGGTGAAAATATCCAAGGCTTGGGAATTTGTTTCTGGCTAAGTATATCTCAACCAAACTAAAGCTTTTGGCACTGTTCGTCTCAAGACACTTCTGAAATCCCAAGGATATATAATATTTAGAGAGAGGTGAGAATAACCTTTTCCCTCAGCTCCTGATGTATTTCAACTTCTTGTTCTCCTAAAAGCCAACAGAACATTTAAGTGGGGGGAAATCTAATAAAAAAGGGTGATGTTTAAGTGTTAAAAGGCTGCTAACTTGATAAGGTTCTCCCTCTCCACTTGCTCACAAGCAATAATTCAGTTCAAGTGATCAGTGACCGAAGGCCAGATTTTTAGAAGTAATTAGATGCAAAAAAAGAGAATAACTATGCACCTAGAAGGAGTTGCTGAGATTTTCTATTGTGAATGTGGAGAAAATCCCATTGAATGCCTGCCCTGTTACAGATCCAGTTTTCTTTAAACAATAACTGACCTTCGCTGTTACTGATATGCAATAGTTGTTTGGTAAAAATAAAGTAGGAATTTCAGTCCAGCCTTTAATGTCCAACCACCACCAGGGTCATTGGTGTTGACTGGGGTAAGAACTTGTTACAGCAAGACACCAAGGGGAGATCAGTACTGCCACTGTCAAGGTAATGTATCACTAAGAGATTTCCATCTCTGAGTCTGCCTGTCTTCCACGAGAGTCGTTAAACCTCAAGACTGAAAATCTCATGACGGTGTTTTTAGCACACCTGTCCAGTTATACCAGCACAGAGTTTGAAATGGAATCCCTTGGCAGATGTTCTTGCCAGAGCATTGTTCCTGAAACAGCAGGTCAGCTGTTGGGTGGTGGAGTACCCAGAGTGTTGGACACTTTGAGGACCCTCTGTCAGGACAGTTGCCCCCTCCCAGCACTCAGGCAGGGAGGGCAGTGAGTGGCAGCTGGGAACAAGCCCATATTCTACCCTTGCTCTTCTCAGTGCAGTGCAACTTTGCTGCAGCAAATGGGAGAGACAGGAACTGCAGGAGAGAAAGAAATCCTGGATCAGGAGGGGATGGTTCTAGTGCTAGCAAAAAAACCACTGCTTTTGCATACGGCTAAGCCAAGAAGGGAAACTTGAGGATGGGAAACAGCAGGGAAAGCACTTCCACCAGATTATAAACAAGGCATTAATTGGGGCTGGGGAAATAATATCCTCATATTCTCGCAGGGCTGCAAATAAATCTATGGCAGAAAAACAAGATCTGAGATTTCTTTCCAGTTTTCTAGTCCCATTCTGCATTTTCTAGACCATGCTATTTTCTATTTAGGACAAAATAGACAGAACAAAAAACCCCAAACAAACGAAGTTTTCATCAGAGATGAGCTGTCGAACTGATATTGTAATATTAACACATAGTTTGCCATATCTTGCAGGCTCTGGCACTGCATTTGTTGGGGGCAAACAAAGGTTTTGCCTATAAGCCCGGTGAAATGGCAGAATTTGAAGTTCTGCAGCTGCCTGAAGCCTCATCACATGCAGAGCAGTTTGTTGGCCCTTCTCACAGGACCAGGACCAGGTGATATAGCAGCCCTGACACAAGAAGAACCAGGTTGTCCTCTCCTGTGGCAGGACAGTAGATGCACCTAGAGGACAGCCAGGAATTCCTGACTGGCACTCACGGGGATCTGTCCCACTCTGGGTCGAGCCCTGCTGCAGCTAATGGCACATTTCAGCAGGGAATAAGGCCTGTGAATTGCAGCTGTGCATGAATATTGATAATAGCCGCCAAACACTCTGCTTTCTATCTCCCCTCCCAGGAGGGGTGAAGTGCTTTCTCAGCAAGGGTGAGACAGTGCATCCAGGGAGGCAGGAAGGGGAAAATTGTCTCCCGTTTCTGCTGCCTTAGGGCTCACTGTTGCTTATACAAAAACAAGTGGTGAAGCTGCCATTTACTTGGGAGGAGGCAGGATCAGACCCTCATTTTTCTGCCAGACAACACACCCTCATAATTATGTATTCACACCATATTTTGATAATGGTTCCTTACAGACTAATTAATATGAATGTTTAAGAAGTCTAGTTTTAATATGTTGGTACTGAAGGAGAGACTGCAGTCCTGTGGGAGGTTATACATATTTCCCACTGATGAGTACCTTAAATCTTAATGCGTATGGAGAGAGGGGAGCGTTTGAATCTACAGAGCCAGATACAAACGCTTCTTTTACAGGATGGATTTTGTACAATTAAAAATCAGTTTTCTTGGGAGCAACGGCGATGATTATTTTTAGTTTCTAATAGATGTGTCTCTGTTTGAGGTCTAATATAACATGCAAACTCCGAAGCTTTTCCTGCCATCTAGAGGTGTGGATTCTCTGGTGACTCATAGAGTGAGTTGCCTTTGTGGCATGTCTCTCACCACAGCACGAACAGGGGCTTTTTCTTCTATCCAGCCAGCTGTTTTCATGAACATTGCAGGGACTTAGAAACTTTGAAAATGCTACCTCTCTTGATGACAAACACAAAGGTTTCTGGGAAAGGATGGGCGAACAGAGATCAACTACCACATAAGGCCTATTTCCTTAGGAAAGTAGTTTTAAAACAGTTGTAAAATGAAAATATCCCCTTTCTTAAAACAAACAAAAAACCAACCAAACAAAAAGCCCAACAACGGCAAGTGCAATGGAAATGGAAATCAGTGCTAATGATCTGACTCTCAGGGGTCTCATCATTAACAGGAACTGACTCACTGCATTTCGCAGAAATTGCCATGATGCTGTTTTATCTGCCTTTTGTGTCTTGGGAGCAGAGTGGACAGAAGCAGCTCACCCCATCACGCATAGACCGTGATGGCAGGTCTGGCTGGGCCCAGTGAAGAAGCTGAATTTGGCTTTTTGCATGCCTGATTTAAAATTGTCCCTGGACTGAACACAGATTGCTGTGAGAGATAAAGCGTATTGTGAGTCCTGGAGGTTACCACCAGTACTTTGATCAGTTCATGGATAGTTGTGACCAGCTAAACAGTTTAGATCAGTGTTTCTGCTTCCTGTCACAGAGGTTTCTGCTTCCTGCCACAGGAGAAACAAAAACTGTGTCTCAGGTTTTATTGTTTTCACCGTGTAGGTCTGAGTCTGCAGGGTACATCTGAGCTGTATGATGGGCTGTGGATACGTGGTGTACAATACCAGCACATGGTACCTGTCACAGCACGCTGCAGCTGAGGATTATAACATAGCAAGGCAGCTCTGAGAGCGAGGTGCCAGGGCACATGCACCCTGGCCATCCCGCTCTACCACTGCTTCCCTCCTTCCAGGAAAGCCATAGCACAAGGACCAGCCTCAGCCGGTGCCAAGTAGGTACACAACCAGAATAACAGTCCCAAAAGTTTGCAAAAAGCTGGATCCTGGAGTGGAGGACAGCATTATTTCTGATCCCTCTTACTCCTAGTGCAGCTCAAGTCATGCTTAGTCATTTTTTCTAGTCCATTTTGCCATCTGCTATTCTGTCCTTTGCAACAGCTGACGACAGTGCAAGGACATGAGAGCTTCCATGTGATGGTTGTTTAAAAACAAACACACATTGTGCTCTGTTGCCAAATATTTGTATTACTGAAGAAGACAGAAGCCTTGGCTATGGCTGAGAATCTATTGTTTGAGGTGTGATAAGAGCAGAACAAAAGGATGGCATCTAATTAATAATAAAACAAAAGCCTAAATATAACTCCAAAGACAAAAGATGAAGGAGTAAAACAACACAAGAAGGCAATATATACAACTCTATAAACAAAGCAGAAGTCACCTAAGCAGAGTTAAATCTTTCTGTAGACATCACCACAAAGAATGGTTTTAATCTAGAGCTGGAGAAGGATAACTCGTAAGACTATGTAAAGAATGTTCCCTGGGAACTCAAGCTCTGTGGGACCACAGAGAAAAGACAAGGTAAAGATGGTGGCATCATGGGCTGACCAGAGTACAAAGTCCACCTCTCTGGTTGTAGTTGTCTGGCAGCTACACTGAAACCAAGGCAGATCCTTGAATCCCTCATCTGACAGTCTGTGAAGTCAGGCAGCACCCAGAAAACACAAGTTCTGGTACTGCATTCAGCTCACCTAGGTAGGCAGTGGGCTCTAACTCAGCAGCCCCCAGGGAAAGGGGAAGTGTCAAAAGAAAGTGGAAAATTAACTACTTTTCCCACCTCTCAAGGTAATCCTGGCAGATCAAAGCTGAAGCACAACAGAAGGCAGCTCGAGGAAATTTAAACTCCTTTACTACTTATCCTTTACTTCTGTGACTGAGATCTGGGTGGCTGGCAGAGAATTCCCATGAACACCACTTCTCTTTGAAATGTGTGCCCTTAGTTAATCTGAGGAAGTCAAGATCTGCAGACATTCTTAAAAGGTCCATCTTTTGAAGGGATATCTTTAGAAGGGCAATGCTGCCTGAAAAAAATGAAAGTTAATATAGATATAAACCTTCCTTCAGGTTTTGCTGAATGATCTTCCGACTAACACGAGTTGTCTAATTTCCAGCTCTACCACCAATTTCCCACATATTTTAAGCCAAGCTCAATTTTTGTTCATATGTTCCATTATATATATAGTTATATAATCTACAGTAAATTATTTACCTATGTTACATTTATAAGATGTGTTCTATCCAGCTCACGTATTTCTTATATACATCATACTACATTCACCTCACCCACTGCCTTATCTATGCAGCCCATAGTTTCAAAAGGATGAATTTCATAAAGAAGCCCTTACCATTACAGGTTGTTAATTTAGTTTGCTCTGGAATTGCCACTAAAAATGACAGCAGCTGCTCCTGGCTCTGTGCTGTGACATGCCTCAAATCCCACCCTATCTATAGCTATAACAGAGATCATTTAATCTCTGTGAGCTGTGTGGTGAAGAAGAGGTATCCCTGACTAATTCTGCTTCTCATTTTCCCCAAAACAGAGTCCACCTCCACAAAACTGACCTACTTACCCTTTAACCCATAGTTAAACTGTCAGGATTAGCCTGTTCATTAGGAGGTCCAAACAGCAGAATTTGGAGTTACTGTGTGACATAGGAGCACAACTACCAGGTTATTCATTTTATCTCGCCCAAAAACCTGCCTGCCTTCAGACAGGTGACTGTGCAAATGAGCAACTGGCAGACCCCAAGCCAGTGTATATAGAAATGGTAGGGATTCTGCATTTTTCCATTTGTTCTTGTAGATTTCAGGCATGCCTAGGAGCAATAAGCATGTATGAGGTACCCATTTGGGGTTGATAGGGTAAAGAAAAACTAATCATATATAAAGCGAATTTTTTTCCAAAAGGTCCGAGATTTTTGGGTGCATTTTAATGGTCTAGCTAAAGGTTACACAAAACCCATTATTTTGAAAACTGCCATGAGAGACCAGGAAGGAAGAAACTTCCCAAAGCCTTCAAGTAGAGGATGGAGTTCACCCTAATGCAGCACTCAGAGACCTGCAGAGAGTGCATTCACAGGGAATAATCTTGCCACAATATATTAGTATGTGGAAGTGTTCAAGGCCAGGCTGGATGGAGCCCTGAGCAACCTGATCTAGTGGGTGGCGTCCCTGCCCACGGCAGGGGGTTGGAGCTATAAGATCTTTAAGTTCTTCCAACCCAAACCATTTTATGATAAACTGAAGTTCATCATAGATAAATAACCTTCACTTTCATTCTACTTCATTAAAAAATAAAAGAGACCAAGTGGAAGAGAACCACACTTTCAGGGAGAAGTTTCAGTGCCTGAGGAAAGAGAGAAAGGAAGTTGCTCAAGCCTTTGTTTTCCTGCCATGGACTAGCACCAGACTGGGAAAATACTACTACAAAGAAAAGAAATCCTCTTTTCCCATTTATGGACAGACAGATATTTTGCTTTTTAGTGTATAGGTAAGATTTATCTCCATTGCTTGAAAATTTTGGTTTCCTTTTTGTGGTAAATCTACAAAAATATGGATTGCAAGGCTGTCACATCACAGAAACAATAAACTACTAAAAAAGAAGCAAATAAAAAAAAAACCTCCCAAACACTGTAACACTCAGAAGGCTAAATTTCTTTTTATGGAATAAGATGGAGTGAACCTGGTTTTTGCTTCATTCAGCTTGCACCTACTTTATGTGACAAAGAACGTTTCTGTCAGAGTTAGCTATAACCACCACAGCTGTGTGTCCACCTAACCAACAAATCAAATAAGACTAGTGCAGGTGTCCTACACCTAACAAACAAATCAATTTGAGAATCAAATCAAATAAGAATTCTGTGGGACACACAACAAAGTGTCACACTAACTAATTGATTTTATCTATAGATACGTTTACGGATGGGCTACATTTTAGGTAAATGCTGATCTAAATATCTTAAAGGCCTGTAATCACAAGTTGTATAAATATTTTTTCTTCTGTTTTCTTTTTTCTTCTAGCAGGCAGCCTTATTTTAAGTACTTTTTTGTTTCGAGCTCAAAATTTAGATTTTCATTTCAGCTGCACTTGTACCTTGTGTACTGGCATTTTGCAGTCTCTGTGTTTATCTTACTTGCCACAATGTTCCCTTTGACATCTCAATCAATAATATGACCTCTCAGTCCCACAAAATTAATAAATATATCCTCCTGATGTTGAGGATATGGGAAATGAGGCATGTAAAATTCTTTCTGAAAACACTTGTATGTGGTGAATATGTACTCCTCTCACATTTTAGAGCCTGCCACTGGGGTGAGGTGAGTCACCCAGAAAGCATGTGCTTAGGCAGCCTGCAAGATGGAACTTGTATGAGGACACAAGGAAAATAAGTGTCAGTATGGGGAATGGATTTCATTTTTTCCTGCTTTAATCATCCATGACATTTTCTGAATACTCCTTTGTTCTGTACAATGTAAATAATGACACAGCCATTTTTCAGATGTGCTGTATAATGTGACCAACTCCTTAAAATACTGGATACAGTGCCTTAGTATCCATTACGTCTCCTAGGCAAGAGATTCAAGAACAGATGTACTAAATTTGTTTGTGTCTACAGAATCTCTGTTTACCTCTGCACCTTTTTTTCCCAAACAACTTAAGTAAAACTAAATTGAAAAAAAAAGTTAAATGTTAAACTGTTTTACTGTTAATGAGCAGTACAATTTTAAAGTACAAGTCTGAATTTGGAGAAAAAGAAATGCATAGAAAAGCAGATTTCAGATTTAAATGTCCAAAATAATGCATTATTGAAGACGAATACAACTATTTCTCTTTTTTTTTCTTTTTCTTTTACAGTTTGAATTACTATTCTGTTCTTGGCTGCAAAGACACTGTACTGTGACCAATACCTTCCCCTTGAGAGATACACAGTCAAATCTCTGGATACATGAATCAGTTTGTTCTTTTTAATGTCTCTAAGTGCTAATTCTTCAGGTTCTGTGTAATTGTTAGTCTTCAGACAGTTCTTTGAAGCTCTTGCCATGGCCTGAATTGTTTGGAACAAACATGAACTAGTTCACTGGCTTAAGGAGACCCTCATGAGTCCTCTTCCAGCTCTTTTTGCAAGCTCTGGTTTCAAGAGCTATTGACGAACACTTTGGACAAAATTCTGTCCTGCAATCATCCCATGATTCCTGCTCTTCTGCTGAACATGATGAGCTTTGAGAAAAAAGGCATTGCATCCTGGAGGACAGAATCACAGCTCTGGCAGGCAGCACCGACCTTGACATCACACAGTACTTACTGCTGTGGCATTTCTCTGTAATTCTTTAAGACAGAGCTATGGAAAATTGTTGCTGATACTGCATTTCATGTTATTTTGCCACTGACCATGCCTGTGGAGTCTTAATGTCGTGCAACCTTTGTACCAAATCTTATGTATTACAAAATAAGCATACCAGTATTCCACAGACATGTAAGTGGAATTTCTTCATTCATTGTGTCTAAACAGGAGCCCCAGCACCCTTGGACAACAGGCTAAAATCTAGCTGGTTGTTATTTGCTCTTTAAATCTTTGTCACTTGAGACTAACACATCCCTTGCAAACCCAGTGGGGATCCTTACCTGGTAAACACACTTACACGGGATTTTCATATATCATAGTGTAGTTTCTTTCACTTATACCATATTCACTATATATTGCATAGTAATATACATAATACAATGTATCCACTTATACTGTACACCATCAAAAGGCTTTTCCTGTAATAGTTTCTTCAGAAATTATTCGCCAGCTCTGTCACACTGAACACACGTATGCTCTCTCCTAAAGCAACCTGCCTCTTTGATTTTGGGAACAGGTTTCTCTCCCCGTGGGGTTAGAGACTCAGATGAAAAGGTCTGGAGAGGTATATAGGAGTATAATGGAAGCAAAATCCAGTCCATCAACTTGCTTAAGAGAAGATCAATACAAAAAGATTAGGAAGCTGGACTTTTCCAATACTGTCACTACAAAGCAAAGTTTTATCCCTTTGGTTGCTCTAATATGGGAAAAGGAACATGTGCTGGTAGAAGCATATTTATATGCTGCTAATGTTGAGCAAGGGGGAAGCTGGAGAGTGCAACAGTCACTTTTTCATTTGGAAAAAGCATAAAAAGCAAATAAGGAGGAGTGAAGTAGCAGAAAGAGTAGGGACCACTACCACTACCAACTCCTTAGGCACACAGAAATGTAGGAACAGCAAGTGAACCATATGGCTACAAGGGTTTCCCTGAGGAGAGATACAGCAAATGCTGGAACTGGGGCAGTGGCGGGTGCCCCGAGGACATAAAGAACAGGAACATTTTCTTCAGGTAAATAGAAGTTGTGACAAAACACAGAGAACTATCCTTCGCAATTTTCCTATCTTCCCTTACTAATTCAGGCTGTGATCTTAGATGCAAACAGTGCATTTCACATGCAATGATACCCCTGCTTTAAAAAGTTGTGCAATGTGTGCAGTTGTCTTTTGAAACATGCAGGGCACATCTACATGAGACCAGTGACCGTGGTACGCAGATTCCCAAGTGGACACACGGAGCCAGGGGAAGAGGCTGGTGTGACACCGTGCCAGTGCTGCTGCACGGGGGCTGTGCGTGGCACCCACCTTCCCTCCCATGTGTCACACAACGGCCTGGGTTCAAAGAGACCTTAAAAACCATCTCATTACAATCCCCTGCCATGGGCAGGGACACCTTCCACTAGACCAGGCTGCTCAGAGCCCCATCCAGCCTGGCCTTGAACACTTACAGGGATGGGGCACCACAGCTTCTCTAGGCAACCTGTGCCAGGGCCTCACCACCCTCACAATAAAGATTTTCTCCCTAATATCTAATTTAAAACTACTGTCTANAGAACTGCTCCATCCCTCTGATCACCTTGGTGTCCCTCGTCTGGACTCACTCCAACAGCTCCACATCCTTCCTGTGCTGGGACCCCTGGGCTGGAGGCATCTCTGCAGGAGGGGCTCTCAGCAGAGCAGGGCAGAGGGGCAGAATCCTCTCCCTGTGGGGTGTGCTTGAGCCCTTGCTCCATGATTTACAACAGCCTGCACCGTTTCAGTGAAAAAGTTTTCTTGTTTCATACACCCAATCTCAAAGGCAGAGCTAGGATCACTCGCTTTTTATTTTCTAGTGTCAGGTCTTGCGGGTGCATCCGGGCACAACTGCTAATAAATTCAGTGGTGTGCTGAGAAAAATGCCGTCTTCCAATTGCATTTGCACAAATCTTGAGGAGTAAGTCTTTATCTCTGGTGAAGGCTCCAAGTAGCATCACACTAAGTAAGCTGCTCGGGGAAGGCGGTCTAAAATAAAAACATTGTAACTGCAACGCGCTTGCACTTTTGGTTCTTCAAGATTAACAGGTGTGACCAAAGATTGCAAAATTTTTCTTACTTCATCTGTTTAAGAAGTCCTCACATTTGACTCAATGCTGCCATGTATTCTCAATGCCAGTGCTTTCTTCCAAGGGACACAAACCTAAAAATATGAACATTTTCTTAACAAGCCCTACTGGTTTCTATATTCATAAACTGAAGCACGAAGTATGTCTAGTAATATCTTACCCAGTTATTTTACTTATGCAATTAATTCCACGGCATAAATACTGCAAAACAGAGACAGATATTTCTAAAGAGGAAAAATTAAAAATAATACAGTGATATTCAATTTTACAGTATGATGTCACTGTGAATAAGCTTGCCTTTTTGTATAACCTTTCTCTATATCTCTACTTCTGGCATCTTCTCAGAGAACATAAAGCTTTTTGAAGGAGGTAAACACCATCATCTAGAAACACATTTATTTATATATATACATATAGGAGTTTTCTCTTAGCTGGAGGATTAACTATAATCTACCTTGCTAGTAAAAGCTGCAATTCTTTTTCTCCTGCTTTAAGGAGGAGACTGCAGCTTTGAGCAGTGGTGTACCGGTTTTCCAGGCTCTGAGCTGCTTGGATTGCTGGGCAACAGTTATCCCAGACAATCAATGTGCATGGCCAGTGGTCAAAACATGACTGACCTGCTGTACACTTGATGCATAATTTGTGAAAATGCAATGTTTGTACTCACTGATCAGGGATATAAACCTCTAATTATGGACAAGTCATATGTGGGTGTGAGGCAGGAAACAGTAAAACAAATTTTAAAAAACCCAAAACAAATCCAACTAGAATCCACAGGTATTTTTTCAAACCAAACGTACACAGCTCTTAAACATGTCCAGAAGCACTCAGATCCCTGCCTGGAGATATTTGGAAAAAGAGCTTGCTGTTCGTAAACCTTTTTGTGTGTTAGCCCTAAGAGCTCTTGCTGGTCCTCACTCATTTCTTCCTGTGCGTATCACTTCCATTTTTATCCTCCAAGCCTTGCACAATGGTCAATTTTGTAGATGAGATATGTGGCTGATAATTTCCCACAAGAACAATTCTTTTCACCTCCTTGCCTCCATAAACCTGGTATTTATCCATACTGCCCTCCCAGGCTTCCCAGCCCAGCAGGAGGGCAACGTGAATCAATTGCCAACACAGGGTAACCAAATCATGAGCAGTAAGGCTGCAGACAGCAGGTCAAAGGAGGGGGTCATTCCCCTCTGCTTGGTATTTGTGAGAGTAGTTTTGGATACCAACAAACAGGAAAGAATCAGCAGAGAGCCACCGTGACAGTGAGGGGCTGCAGCACCTGCCTCGTGAGGAAACACTGAGGTTCAGCCCAGAGAAGAGATGGCTTTGGGGGTCCTGCAGGGATGTCATAAAGAAAAGGGAGCCAGACTTGTCCCAGAGTTGCACAGAAAAAGACCTAGAAGCAATGAAAAACAAATTGCTTGCAAGGAAACTCTAACTGGACCAAACGAGAAAAAAATCATCTCCTTTTGAGGCTAGTACAGAACTGGAAAAATTGCAGAGGAGCTGCAGGAGATTTTCAATACTCAAATGCAGCCTTGAAATACTGATCAAGATGGCCTTGCATTGAGCAGGAGGTTAGATTAAACAACCTTTACAAGTATTTATGACCTGAATTGTTCAGATTCTCTGACTCATCTGTTCCAGTTTTCACTCCCCTCAGCACGTAACAGTTTCTACATCCTGGGCACTGCTTCTCTCTGTGTTACCAGGACATGGCATATGAATGATATCAAATGAACGGTGACATCTCTAGAAATTACAAGGCACTTGTCACAGCATTATTAGTTCTATTTCAGAGCCATTGCACCTTCATGCATTGAAACATAATTCCCAGGTTCCTCTAAGTTGATTTTAATCTTCATTCAGAATAAAATTGCTGGGTATGGCGGAAGACAGGCATAGGAAACTGGAGATTCTCTTTCCAAGTGACTGCAGGTGAAGATGTCTCTGCCCTAAATAACTCTGATGGATAGCTGAAGTGTCTAAGCATGAGGGGTGCACAAAGGTAGATTCAACAACCAGTTACTCTAACCTGAATCAAACTAAAAGGGAGTCACAAATGGCCATTGGATTTCTGGAAATTGAGGAGATGTCATTCATTTCCTCATATGTGTTAAATTCCTTAATGCATAGAGGGGAGAAAAGCCAGTCTTGATTGAGTCGAGTCAATTTTGCTTTTGCAAATACAAAGAGTCAATTGAAGAGAAAGGATGACCTTTGTTTAGTGAAAAAATCTTTGATACATGTTATTCAGTAATAGCAGGTGTCTTGATGCTAGCTTTTAAAACAGAAATCTTATTGTCATTTCTACTTGCTTTAATGATGACATTTTACTTAGTCCTGGGCATTGAAAGTTCAGTACCTCCCCAGAATTTCATACTTTGCCTTTTCTTCTGGGCTCTCATTGCAAGAAGGCAATATTTTACTGCAAATGGAGGAAAAAGCCAAAGGCCTAATTTGCTAAATGCACAAATTAGGACAAATACAACATCCTTAAATGTAACAGCCTTGGGTTTGAGTTTGTGTGTAGTTTTAATTCTGAGAGCCTGACTGACTATAAATTATGTCCACTCTTATTCGAATAAGTTCTCTGCTGCTGCTGCTGTTTTGGACATACCATATTGAGCACAGCAGACCTTTTCATTGGAGGAGTTTGGGTTTTATAGTCCTGTGTTACAATTTAGGCCACAGCAGATGGAGTGCTTTTCTACCTCGACTGAGTTGTAGCATTTGTGCACCACAGTATCTATTCATGATGTGACACAGAATGATCCTGTAGGCTTGCTGATCACCAAATAATGTACAAAAATCCCTTCTTTGTATCCCTTTTACCCCAGGATGCTTGGCAAGCCTGACAGCTGCTTCTGCTTTGGCTGAAGTGTGGCACGGATGTGACACACTCTGGTTCTGCTGGTACTACAAATAGCAGATCCCTGACAGGAAAATTGAGTTACATTATCTGTAATTACAGTCTCTGGAATTCCACGCCAGGCAAATGAGCTCTCAATGAGACCTGCTGCTTTTGCATGTGAGGAATCTGCTTCCCAGTCACCCAAACAGCAGTCAGACACCACGAGGTTTCTTCGGTACTTGTAAACAAGCAAATACCTAACTCGACTCAAGGACAGCAAGGCAGTCAATGTATCATGGTTCTTCTTTGTTGTCTGGCTTGGAATTTATTGCAGAAATTTCCTAGGCTTGTGGTTGTGAACCCTAATGCTACATCCCTTCTGTATGTCTGCACAGAAAGTTTTGCATAAACATCCATCACCAGTGTGATTTCTGCATTTGCTTTGGAATGCATCAGGCTTCATATCTTCAAGCATTTTGGTGCTTCCTACAAAGCACCATTGTGCTGTCCACTCTTCGCTGCCAAATTTTCATGCACCTTTTCAAATTTTCATGCACCTTTTGCTCATTTGTAGACAGCCTATTTTATGTGTTTGAAGTCCAGGGATTCCCCACTCTGGCATAAATCTTCCAGAAACAAAACCTCATTTGTTAATCTACTAAGGATCCTGGAAGAACACATCTCAGCATCTACTGACAATTTCCAGCAAGTGCTGGCAAGGTCACTGTCTTACACTCTGCAGGTCCTGTAAACAATGACAGCTTCTTACCTTTGGGTATTTCAGAAATTGCAATAGAAGAACAATGACAATACACAGAGTTTGAAATCTTGACAACCTGCATTTGCTACCATCCACACAGTCAAAATCAATTCCTGGAAAAGTTATATAGGTTTGCTACTCCAGAACAATTTTAGTGTCTTGTATAAAATATCACAAAATTAACTGCTGTAAATGTATTGCCCTGTTGTAATGCTACTGCTGTTAGCATCGTAACAAAAATTTACCACTCTTTTATGGACACTGCAAAATAGTTTCTTCTTGTGGACTTTGGATACCAACTACCACTTAGATTTGCTGGGCTGTGAAGGCAATTAGAGACCTAGAAGAAAGAAACTCTACTGCAGCACTGAAGTGAACACACGAAAACGCTGCAAATTCAGGTCATGGCAGAGATCATGGACCGAAAAAGTTTGTTAGGTCCAAGATGAATGAAGAGTAAATACAGGTTTAAACCTGGCAAATCCAGACTTGTTTGAACATTCTCAAGAACTGGACAAGACATCTGTGAGGCTTTTAAAGTATTAAAAACACCAGCAAATAGAAGGGTAGGAGGTAGGGTTTGAGTTTGGTGTGGGGATTTTTTTAAAGCCACTTAAGCAACTTCAAATAACTTCTATTGACTGCACTTACTGGGCATGTCTCTTGCCATGAGCTCTCCTCCTTGCTTGCTTCATTTGTGGTATATTTATCCCAGAAATAAAGTATCTTTAGTACAAGTATGTTAGCTACCATGAGGTTGACAGATCAGGGAACAAGCTGAGGATCTTCTGCATTAGAAACAAGACCTGTTACAACTTAATGAAAGGAGCCTCTTTAGCTATGGCTGCAACATCTTCCTTGATCAGTACATGTGGTACCCTGGGAGTTTGATTACATGAGGCTGTTGTGGTGAACACCACTGTCATTTTCAGGAAACGTTCTGCACAGAGACATTTTTCAGCAATGTTCATGCACAACTCCTTCAGCATTTGACATCGGAGAAGTTTTGCTCCTGAAGAATGTAACAGTCTAAATAGAACTGTCTGAGTACAGATGGGAATTTAGAAGATCATGGGGAAAAAAGATGTGTTTCCTTTAAATGAGTATTACCTGCCAGGAATCTTTAGTGAATAAATTAAAGGAAACCTTTATTCTGTAAATCTTGCTCCCACACACTCTTCCCTGCACCATTTTGAAGGAACTGATTTTGTTTCCTACTGAAAAAAAAGAGAAAAGGCCAGTTTGTGAAACAGCTTACTAATAATTTAAAAATTTAAAAATTTTTATTTACAGCCAGTTCATCTCACTTATTTAAGCCGCAGCCTATCTCTAATCAAGTCTTTGGAGTGGTATTTTTTCTATAAATAACCCCTTTTCATGTCCGTTTTCCAGCTCTCTCTTTAAAAGAAAATTTCATTTTGTCTGATAACTGCATTGGTTTCACTTCAGATTTGCCTTCCAATTTATGTATTCTAGACAAATGCCCAAACTCTTTAAAAACAACTATCATGATCTCGTTATTTGTTCCTTCCTAGGGATGATAGGCTGAAACTGGTGCTGGTGGTGTGGGTTACACTGCTCATCACTTGCAGATGTTTTGAGTCCTATTTTGATGAATATTAAGGAAATGGTGCAGTTCAGTTTTACATTATAACTGAATCTTACTGTTTTGCTATTCTTTCAGTCCATAGAGCTTGAGAATAGGCAACAAAATTATTAGAATTTTGAGAGAGTATGGTTCTTATACTTATTTTTTTCCGACACTGTTTCCACACACAAATTAAAGAGCACACAATCCTAAATTATTTTGGAGAGGTATTTTGGGAAATGTTTTCAAGGTGATTGACTTTAGTCTCCAATTATGATGCACTGAAGTGATTGTATATTAGCTTACCCGTGGTCTAACACTTCACATATATTTCTCTCTGGAACGCAGCCTATATTTTCCCTCAGAAGCAGCTAGTTAAATCCTATCTGGTTTTTTTTTTAATAGAATAAAGTGAAGGAGCACATCCTGACAGCACAGTTCAAGACTTTGCTAGTATCTCCTTCCCATTTGTAACTCAATGAATTTGTTAAAATAGGCTGCATTTTGTGCTGTACCAAGACTCAAGTTCCGTAAGGATAGGCAATGAGAATTCATCAGTCAAGGGCTCTGATTAACTGCTAAATAACAAGATGAAAAACTCTCTTTTGTTGAAACTGTCTGGGAAAATAAAGGACAATGAAGGTCTTTATCAGAGTTTCTCCATGTACAATATCTATTGCAATCACCAAGCAAATACAATAAAAAAAATTAAAGAAAATAACCCTTCCAAGTCTACCTTAAATCTGATAATTTCTACTTGTGAAAAACAGTTCATTAGGGGAATTTGAATATTGCATTTTACTTCCACTTACCAATGTAGTGATAGGACGAGGGGAAGCAGCTTTAAACTGAGAGTAGGTTTAGATTAGATATTATGGAAAAAATCTGTCATGTGAGGGTGGTGAGGCACTGGCACAGGGTGCCCAGAGAAGCTGTGGATGCCCCATCCCTGGAGGTGTCCAAGGCCAGATTGGATGGGGCTTGGAGCACCCTGGTCTGGTGGAAGGTGTCCCTGCCCATGGCAGGGGGATGGAATGAGATGAGCGTTAAGTTCCGTTCCAACCCAAACCATTCTGTGATTATGTATATTAGAACAAGGTACAAAACAGGAGAAGTAACAGATGAGTCTATAAATAATCCAGGGTTTATAGAAGACCTGGCCACCATCAACATATTCTCCAGATAACATTCATATGATCTATTCAGTAGTCTTTATGGAAAATCCAAAGTACTGAAAGAAGAGACCTGGATAGAAAGACATACAAAGCTCTTAGCTGGGATTTAAAAGAAAAAGGGAAGCAAGGTGAGGACTGGGGAAGGACAATGCCACATACAGCTGAACACTTCAGAGCTACTGCCACAAGTTAAGACACTGCCTGGCATTTGCAACTGCAAGGGATTGTCCTTTGCTGTCGTGAATGAATGATGCACCACCACTTTTACCAAAGCCAGCACACTGTGCAGGGCACAAAGGTGACACACAGAGCCAGTCACTCTTATAAATTCTTCATGTGAGCAATAGCTAAAACACCAACTTACTCTTTGCTAAAATTTTAACTTACAAGCAAATGGGCTGCTCAGTAATTTTACACTGCAGCATAAGTCAGTTGCACATCATGGGATGGAAAAGCCAGCTGGCAGAAAGGTTGAAAGTGGCACACCTCAGAGCTTGCAGGTACAACCCTGTCCTCATCATTTTTATGGGAGAATAAGGCGGAAGAGAAATAGCATGAAATACTGCTAAGGGAGGAGGTGTTAAATCCAAACATGTTATGCGTTCAACAAGGTGCACTTATTAGAGGAACCTAAAAATAATAAATAAATGCTGGAGTCAGACTTCTAATTCCTGGAAGAAAGAGTAAAAGCAATGAACCATCCTGCAACTCAGGTTGCTGGGAAAGACTGAGACTGAAAAGAAGAGCTGGATGTGTTCACAGTGGGGAATGATAAAGGAAATAGGAAGCACCAAGGAGGTAAATTCCCTGAAGTTCACAGTGGGGGAAAAAATGAAGCCTTTCACATGCGTATAGGTCCAAAAATTAAATAAATATGTTTTAAAAAAGGGAACATTTTTTACTACCTACAAGGGTAAAAGTTTTTGAACAGCTGTCCAGTGCCAAATATTTTCCTATGCTGAAAATGTCAGCAAGGTTCTGGCAGGTGCCTTGGAAAACAGAGCCCACTTTTATGCACAGTCAGCATCCCCTCTGGGAGACTCCATTTCCACAGGCTGCACTGAGGTTATGTTTGGCAGCTGAGGTATTTCACAGGAAACAACAACAACTTTTTGATGGTATAGAGGGTACTACAGTCTGAAGAAATGTTTTAGTATTATAGGGGTAGAGGGGAGTGTGTGTGGTAGAAGAGCCTTTATGCAGGTTCAGAAAGAGCCACAGACCTACTAGTCCAACCCTAAAATTAAAAAAAAACCAATCAATGTAAATAATTGGCAGATGAGAAATAAAAGTTGGAATATGTATGATGTGCTGGACCAGCAAGACTGAAGCCCTCGTCAACAGGTCTGCCCCAAACAGAAAAGGCAGTAAAACAATATCATCAGTGATGATGAGCCACTGCAGAAAATGTGTGTCTTCTGCAGTTTTACAAGTCCTTTAGAGGTCCCAGCCCTACGTGACACTAAGTGCAAAAGAAAAAGAAAGGAAGATAGGCAACTGCTTAATCAGGGCACGCATCTCAGAAAGAACAGAAAGAGAAGCCTTGGCTTCTTATAGCTGCTTAGACAAGAATTCCTCTAAAATCAGTTATGACTCATTTACCCCATCCTAATGCTAAAATATTTCCCTAGCATGGAAATATAGCCTGTATAAAACTATAAATTCTGCTGCTATCAACTCAATTAATTTACTTTCAGGGAAGAAATGGACTGGCAAATTACAACCTACCATACCGGCATTTTACAAATGAGTAAGTAAGAGGTGCTTTTTGGAACGTTTCCAAAGAGGGGGAATGCTGCTCCAGTGCATAAAAAGTGGACAAATTAGACGTGTAAAAAGAAGTCTGTGCACTGACAAGCATAGGAAAAACTTTGTTAAAGAAAATATGTGATCCTAAGCAGAAGAGATGGATGTTGAAAAGGGGCAAATACAGCTGGGCCCCTGAGAAAGCAGAACTGTCTGTCTGGAGCTAGGAGGGGACAACCAGAGATTAAGGCAGGACAGAGGTCTAGAACTTGGATAGCACCAAAAGTTTCATGGTGGCTCTGCTCTTCAAAATAGGCCTTTTGGGCGAGGGGTTCTCTGGAGTTTTCAGGACTACAAGAACATGTCTGAAAATCTTGACTCAAATATTTCTGTGTTGTTACAGATTAGCAGTCCTAGGTTTAAAAGTTAGAGTTACAATAAAACACAGCCAAGAATATTGAACACACTCAAAGAAAAGGAAAGATTACATGTCGCAAACTAACCAACAGTACATAAGCCTATGTGATTTGTCTTTTCAATGTTTCCTGGTCACACTAAAAAGAATTGTTTTTCTCCTATGTCTACGTAGGTAGTTGAACGTAGATGGGAATATCATCCCGGATCACTGGGGCTAACGTTAGTTAAAGCAATTCTCTCCTATAGATATTCAGCATCTTTCTGAAGTTGAGACACTGCCTTCCTCCTTCTCTGGAGAAATCCCACCTGCACAACAAGTACCTAACAGTACCTTAATGTGTGCACCTGTGTGGATTCCCTTAAAAACCATCCATTCTGTCAAAAGTATTTGAGATAATTTACTTGTGATATTTAACACAGAGGTTCTGAAAGATCTTAATTTTTGCAGTTTGGTAACTTTGATCCTTTGCTAGCTCTATTTTGGGTTGTGTATGTAAAATTGATGGCTCTGTGTGATTTTTCCCTATAGCTAGCTCTCAGTCTGGTCTAACAGAAGCTAGTAAGAGAGTTTTCCCTTGACAGCAACAGATGCAGAATCAAATCCTTCAGTGTACCATGCAGGAAAGATACTGCTCAGCTTCTGCTCCTGAATTCATACTTTCTAAGCATCAATAAAGACCTATTCACAATTGGACATGGCCACCACAACCATACTGTGACAACCCTTGACCTTTGCCTCTCTGGAAGGTCAAGCCTTGCACCAAATCTTGGCTTTAAGCTTGTAATTTGTTGTCATTGCATTGTGGGACTGTTTGTGTGTTGAGCAGACAGGTGTACACAGAAGAGTTTGAAGAAGTGATGTAACTTCTTCTAGATGGGACAATGTTCTCTGGCTACGTCTCTGTTAGTAAATTCAGCAGTGCCTGGGAACTTCCCTAAGCCTGGGAATGTGAATCATCTCTACTATTATTCCAAAACCGCAGTGATTTTGGCCCATGCCAGCTGGCACTCCCACGGACAATTCCTGGCCACTGGCTGTGAGCTACCATAGACATGGACCATTCCCAATGGGCATTTTGCATACAGAAACCTTATTTTGGAAGCCAAGAGAAGCGCAGACAGAATCCATTATCTGCCAGGGGGTCTCAGTGCCCAAGAACAGACAGACACAAATGCAACTTAGAATTATAGACATAGGTTTTGTGTCCTTAGGGACCACTTCAACGTGAAGAGATAAATATAAATTTGTAACACTGTTTCGAGTTCTAATGATTTAAAATGCATTTCCGTATGAATTTGCTGTAACTCAGAATCATTATAAGCTTCTCATTCTTCTTCTTTATTAGTTTATTATTTTAAAAAAGGAACCCAAAACTAAGCACATCATCTACTTTTATTGGCTTAAGTGAGTAATTTTTCAGCTTCGAGTTAAAATCAAGGGGAGAATCAATATGGGCATCGCTGTAATTGAAAACCAGTGGGTGATAATTCTGTACTGAAAACAAGATAATAAGTATAGAGATGAAACACTGGCAGGGGAAAAGAAGAAAAGATTAAAGATACGATCTCAATTAAATATCAACTATTATTAACATTATATTAAAAACTTCCCTGTGTTCTTTTCATATGCTGTATATTTTTTTCTCTTTTCCTCTAATGGGTGTTAAAGGAAAGAATAAATGAAATTATGTGAAATTATTATAAAACAAATTCAGACAGAATCAATCAAGTGTGTCCTTAGCTGGTAATTTATTCCTAATATCATTGAATAGCCCCCAAAACATGAATATTTAAATCCAAATCTTCTTTCTCACCACTCTCTTTACACAGCCTTCCCTTCTACCTCCAGCTAGCAATTCTAGCAACAAGGAATTATCTCCCCATTGCTCACAATGAAAGGAAAAAAAGGAGAGAATTCACCTTTACTCCTTAATTCTAACAGACCTGCTGGTTCCAGCTCTGGACTTTAATACTAAGGAGAAAGGCGAATTAATTCTCTAGCAGACCAACAAGACTACTTTGTCTCTGGTCTAAACTGTATTTCAAACAACACAGTGATAACAGTTTAAGAGAGAATCCATTTTGCTTTCAGATCTTTCACATTCAGAGTCAAAGGGGGGGCTTCTAAAAGCTCACTGAGAACAGATGATGATGAGGCCTGAAAACTAGTTTTATTCAAATAATTTTTTAAAAAATTAAATTAAAATCAAAAACCTGTCTCCACAATGAAAAGTATCATTCAACTTTTAACAAGCCAGCTTGCCAAAAAAGAAGTCTTTTCTTTCTCACTACTGCTACTACGTGCAACAATATAAAGGGAAGGGAAAGAAAATACTAATTCCATTATTTAATAAATAAACAATAAAATATCGTTTATTTAACAATAAGCAGTGGATGATGGAAGGAAGACACAGTCCCATGCCTTTTCTTGCTGCCATCTTCACACAAAATGTTAGTCATGACAAGACGTGTCCACAAAATTAACGTTAATAATAGAACAAGGGTAAATGCACGATTAGGGGAGAAAGAGTTAAAAGAATAAGTAAGTTAAAGGTATTTAAGCCAGTTCCCCAGGTGAAGTTTGTTGTGATACACCTAAAGATCTTACTGTGGCAGTGTCTACCTTAGAGAGAGTGTGGAGGATGGAAGAAAGGAGAGGATCCCAGGTGATTGATAAAGGCCGGCCCCTTCCCTCTTTCCATTTTCTAAACCTCGAAACCTTTAAAGAGAGCTTAATCCTCGGTTCTTCTGCATACAGAACTCCCAGTGAAATCACCAAAAGCTTATTAACAGCACTGTTAAATTTACACTGTTGTACAAATGGTTCATAAATCCTTCTGAAGGGCACAGATTTTGGTTATAAAGTGCCTTTCATCCGCAGACGGCTCCAGGTGTGTCAGCCACAGTTCAGTGTAACAGCAGAGCAGAGTCTGCTCTTGCAAGAACAGTTTGTCATTCAGACCCAAGCACGAGAACAATTCCCCAAATCCCTGTCTAGCCACACTGCCTACCCAGATATTGTACGGGTTGCAGTGGAAAATGCAGATATTGTTCTCTCCTTTTGTGCCTTTGCACATGAATGGAGACTAAGAGGAATTTGCTCATGCCATGCTTGCCAGGGGAGCCATAGACAGGCAGGGGGAAGTAAACTGCACCTTTTTTATGTTTTTTCTGGCCTGAGAGAGCAGAATGGGACAGCATTGTGTCTGAGACACGTTTCTTTGTCAGCCTTACTCCTGGGACAGCACAATGGCCTATCGTCCCACAGGCAGGACTCAGCCAAACACGGGCCTGTCTCCAGCAGGAATGGTCACTAAATAAGATGACAGTGGTATCAATATATCTGAGTGTGTTCTTAAGTACTATACAAAGAAAATAATCTCTCAAATAGAGTTCAGGGTTTTAAAACGTACGGTACATATTACTGATTTTAATTATAGATTCTTTGAAGCCTCTTTCAGTCACTTGAGGTAATCTGTGCTTTTAGAATACTAGAGACTTACTGCTTTGAATGTTACTGAAAAGATTGCTATTAAAAGTACAATCAGCTTTTAATTTTTACAAGTTGTGCCAAAATGGTTTAAGCATATTTGAATTTATGAGGGTTACCTTTACCCTCTCTCCTATAATTATGACACAAAGTCAGGTGTCACATTGTTACCACAGGAACTGAGGTACCACAGGACTGAGCCACCATGAAAATAGCAAGGAATAGGTACAGAAAATTCATATTAAGGTTCTGAGCACACCCAGGGTAAACAAAATACCTGTAGTAACTTAGTTGAACACTACGCTTGCCCCTGTAGAGTTAGTTAAATGGTATTAACTGTAAAGTAGTTGTAGCCGTGATAGCCCAAGCACTCATGAAGATACAGTTTGCAGGCTGAGATGCCTTTTCTGAACAGCTAGTGCCCCGATCGAGTCTTTTGTTCAGCTAGGAGCATATCACAGTTGGGACTGATCACAAGATCCTTTTTTTAAAATTTTTGCACAAGAAAATGGCCACGCAGAGCTGAAGAGGTGAATATTCACTCCCATGCAAAGAATCGTAGAATCAAGAGCCCATGCAAAGCTCAGAGATACATTTTCAATTCCATCTAAGCTCTTTGCTAATGGCTAAGGACACACTGAGCACTGCAAAGGTTTCTGGTTTAGATTATCTCACCTCCTCCACTGCTGCCCTCTGCAACTGCAGCCGTGGGACACAAGAGATTCGTTCCTTCAGGTGAAACACTCATCGTTTTTCTTGTTACGTACATGACCTACCCAAACACATTTCTACCATTAAAAGCAATGCTTTCACCTGCTGAAAATTCATTTTCAATTGTCTGCAGTAAAATACTTATTTATCAATGCGAAATTCTCCTCCGAACAATTTCTGGTGCAATTTACATGAAAAGCATCCTCATAAATAATTCGCTAAAGGGTGTTTTAATAATCAATTGCTGGATAATTACTGGTTCCAGCAGGACAATTGCTGTAAATCACAGGCATAAGGAGCCAATCTCTAACACCTCCCAGTAGTTTCTGCCCATGCTAATGATGTCTGACTATGTTAGCCCTTTCTTAACCATTTATAAACATACATAAATATTACATTACAGGATATGAATTTTTGCTGACAGAGTAGTGTGGAATTAAGGTGCAATGTTTTAGAGCTTTTTCTGGTAGAGAGGTCTCGTTAGGAGGGATACAATTATACCTGCATAAAGACACTTGTTTTGATACCATTTTATCTCACAGATTTCCTCTCTGAAAACAAGAATAAACAATCTGAGCAATGAGGTCTTTGGCTAATATAAGCTTTCCTCTATGCCATGTGGCAATCTGGGCGTGGCAGCATCTTTTCCAGTTAAAACTAACCTTCACATGTACTAAAAAAGAGGTAAAGTACATCCACATCTGAAACGTCATCCGTGGCCTACAGAATTGTGGTGCACTGCAATGTCCCAGCAATTAATTTCACAGTGTGCTCAGATGCTTTGGTGTCAGGCAGATCATTATGGACACATACCCTCAGGAAAATAAAGCAAATGGAAACTTATTTCAATAATCTTACCTTGCACCCACCCTTCACTCTCTCTCTTTTCTAATTTATTTATTTTAATTGGAAGGTTTTAAAGTGATATTAGTTGCTTTTAAATGCCTAATTATCTTTATATAAATCGCACAATATCATCCTCCATCCTGGAAGTGCTGTGCTTGGTGCCCTGTGCTGTTTATTATTTTGCATTACAATTATCATGCAAAGCGTAGAAGGTGACTTTAAGCAGCTCATTTGAAGTGCTCTTTTCCTAAAGACAATATCTCTTTGAGGCTATTTACATAGATGTTTATCTCCTCATTTAAAGAAAAATCAGCTCAATTATAACTACACAAAAGTTTTTATTAGGGGTTTAATCCTGAAATGTAAATGGGCCGTTGTAAAATCCATGCTGAAATGTTCATTTGTGTTTTCATTTGTGTCTGTGGATTAACAAACCATCCTGCACTGGAATTAATTATACAGATACACAAAATATTAACTGATAGGAGAGTATATGTGGCAAAATAGCTCAGCAGTTTGAAGAACTGGAAGCTCTTTTGATCTGTATGTCATGGCTGCTGAAATGTGTGCCTACTGCCCAAACGGAGAAAAAAAACGAAACCAAAAAACCAATCTTGTGCAGAGGATATGTATTCCATTTAATGTTGCTTTCTGTTGCCATGGCTATGATAGCCTTAATATTGTAGGCTCACAGCAAGGTTGCAATTAGTATTTGGATTTAGAAGAGGGAAGATAATGATTTCATATCAAAACTTCTCACTTAATACTCTTCTGGACATAAAACTGCTTGTGGGTTTCAAACCAGCTATTCCCATGCTAAAACCAAATGAAAGGAAAGAATCTGTGTTATTTGGCTTTGCACCTTACAATTCATGAAGCTATTTGGCCTGGCCTCTTCTGAACTACAGAAGCTCAGTTCACCTGTACATTTATGTATATATACATATAAATGGATACGCACACTTAACCTCACATGAGGAAAGTTTATAACTGTTCATTTGCCTTGTCATAATTCTGATGTGAACCACTTGACACTCTGGGAAGTGTCTTTCCTAATCCCTCCTCTTAAAGAACAGTGCACTTATCATCCTGAAGTATTCCGGGTCAAGGTGCTGGAGTTTGAAAGCTATTCCCCCAAACCACAGGCCCTTGTCTCCCACGCCAAAGTGGACTCAGCTGACTCAAATGGACAACTCTAGTCCTATGTCGCTGGAAGACTGATGTACAAGCTGAGAATAAAGTCTGATGGAGAAGAAAACGGCCTAATCTTTCTAATGGAAGCCTTAAGTAGACCCTCTGGATAAAGGGTAAATGTTTTACTTTATTCTTTAAACATCTACCACCAGTTACCCTTCATGGCTGGGAACTTTTGTTTTCCAGTGCTCACTACAAAGTGCTATTTTCAAGCATTAAACTGTTTTTTACAGCAGTGCTACTTCTGCTGTCTTTGACAGAAATCATGCTTTAAAGCTTCAGAGGAAAGGGCAAAGAAACTCTTGTGGACAATTACAGAAAGATTCACCCAAAAAAGAAACATCTGCCAGTTCATGTCAATTTGTGCTTAGATTTCATCTTCACAATGCTGAGTGCAACTGTCTGTGGTTCTGTTTTAAATCTTTTAATCTTCCCATCCCTTTAAATATGCCCACTTCTCTTTTTCAAATCTGTTAAAATTCAGGTCTCATAGTTATCCCACAGCAATGACTGCCATCAGTTGACTGTATTATGTTAAAACCAGCCTTTCCTCTTCTCCTTTTTAACATACTTAAAAAGTTGCAGTAGATTTGCTGAGAATATTACAGAGAAAAGTCATCTGGTAATCTTCCCATATAATTTTGAATCTTTGTCATCTTGCACCTTGCTTGTTGTTTGTGACTTTTGAGTGGTCTGGCAGACCAATTGCCTTATGCCTCTGCCATTACTGTAGGAGTTGTTCTTGGCTGTCATTGGAAGTCGGGCTTGATTCACATCAGGATCTCCATAAAGGATGGATTTTTTCCTTGGCCCTCCTTTGTTGTTGATGCATTTATAAAACCACCACAGCTCCCACCAGCCCTCCTCTGTTCATGTAGAGCAGGTCCAGCAGGGCACCATCCCTGGAGGGCTCATTTACCACTCGTGCTGGGAAGTTCTCTTCCACACATTCCAGGAACTTCCTAGGCTGCTTTCTCTCGGCTGTGTTGAGTTTCCAGCAGACATCCAGTAAGCTCAAGTCTCGCACAAGAACAAGAGCTGGCAATCACAGAACAACAGCCAGGCACTTATAAAACACTTCATCTGCCTCTTCATGGTTGGGTGCTTTGTAACAGGCTCCCACCAGGATAGCTGCCTATTACCTTGCTCAGCTCTGTCACAGGTCTTTTTGCTGACTGTAGCAGCCTCTTGCCACTGCCCCTGCACCACCTTGCACAGATTTTACACTTCTCAGAAGACACCTTGGAGGGAAAGCCACAGGTAGATGAATTTGAGTGGGAGGGAAAGAGTGGGAGAAAGAACAAACCTTTCCGGACTTTGGTAAATACATTTCGTGGAGCACAGAAATATACTCAGGCTTTCCCTGAACTGACTAAACAGATGTTGCTAGCAGAATGGATGCAGCAGCACAGAGCACATGTGTGGTCAAAAAACTCACCTGACAATCAGGGCAGATACTTGGTAGATATCGGGTACCTGTTCCTGAAAAACAAGACATGAAGTCTGTCTGCCTGCCTGAACAGTCCCTTATTTCAGCACAATCTTACAAAGACCTTGTTCCTGGAAAAATTGCAAAAGCAACTGCTTGTGTATTTCTGTCAGCTGTCATCAGCAGAAGCTTCTGGCAAGTCCTGCCCAAAGCTGTGGATGTCTTCTTTCCCTTGTGAATGACTTTGAAACTCCTTTCTAGACATCTAATTTTTCCACTGACTGCACAGTAATCCTATTTACTTTTACTTTTGCTTGGTCCAGCTTGAAACAGTGTGTAGCTGTGCAGCAGTCTTGATCAGATAAACAGCTGGATTGCTCCCCCTGCATGGGAGCAGGGGCCACCTATTTAACTCCTGTGGTAAGAAGAGTGCTTGTCCTCTGCATTGGTCATTTTCCAGGGATCACCAAATTTGGATCCTCTGTCCACTGTAATCTTTTATCTCTTGATGTCTCCAGAAAAATAATAGCATCAGTTTAGGGATAGCTGCCCACACTGGGGATACTAATGGTGACCCTGCTGCATTAGCAAATTTTAATTCTTCTTATGTGGCCTCCTCCTATTCAGACAATCCCATTTCTAATAGGCTTTCCCTCCGCATTTTCTGCAAATGTCATCTGGCCTGTGATTCCTGGGAAACAGCCTCTCTCATCTGACCCATGGGACACCCATCCACAGTCGGAACTTGGGTCGCTTCCAATTTACATTTTTTCCCCTCCTAATCCACATCACTAGCAATTGTTTTTTGAAATACTGCATCTGGTATAAAGGAGTCACCCAGAGGCTGGGAACGAACAGCTGATGCTTGTCAAAAAGATGCATAGTCTGATCCACAGGTTATCACTATCTTTGATTCCATCAGCTGTGCCTGTCTCCAAAGATGATTCTTCCCATGGCTTGCACTAGGCACAGGTCCTTATCTGCCTCTACCAGGGCCAAGTTTAGATTTGGCATAGCAGATTCTCCCTCACTTGAGCTATGTCCAAGGTACATGATGGAATGAAAGCCTTCATAAACAGTCTCCTCGAGGCTGTTCCTCCCCCCACTACCATCTGATTTGCTATTTTTGCCATTATTTTAAGAGGGCAAATCTTCCCTCTGTCTCCTTAGGAATGGCTTTGAAAATAAAACACACACACAGGCACGCATTTTGTGCAACATTAAAAAAAAAAATTTAAATATACTTATTTATAATATTTTTTTTTAAGTGCCTGTAGGATCCAAAATCTGCAGTGGAAAATTCTTGGTAAATTTGCTTTGGTCTCCAGCTGACAGGCACCACCAAATACCAGTATTTCCTTATCAGTTTAGCCATTTACAGAGAAAGAAGTGCTCAGAGCCCGTACACTGCCCCTAGATTCCAGGCCTTTTCTGTACAGCTAGTAAATCTTTCCTCCACCAAATAAGCTTCTGCCATTTTAAATCTACTTCTACCAGCTGAAGTACTTGTCTGTGGATTTCAAAGAGTGATTGAAACGTTGCAAATAACAAATGCCATTTCCTTCTAACTTTGTTAGACAGAATGCAAGAGATCCATGACAAGACAGATAACAGGACAATATTCTTGGGGAGAAGCCAGTCTGTGCTGCTCCATACACATTACAAGGTGCATGCCCAGTAACACAACTCTCAGATAAACATCAGGATTTAGGAAGGCAAATATTGAAGATAAGTGTAGAATATCTTGTTTCTAGTCCTTTTAGCTCTAAAATAGAAATTGAAGTGTAATTAGTATATGATCATCTGCCTAAATCTGGTTCCCTTCCTACTTCTTCAAGCAGTCATGTCCTCCACTGGTTCTTCAAGTGAGGTGTGCACAAAAATTACTGGAGTGGAGTTCAAAAAACCCAAAGAACTCAACCCATAGCAATCTTCCTTTTTGTCTCTACCAGCATTGTAATGGTACTAGACACTATGTCAAATTCTCGCACAAATAATGCTTCACTTTCAGCACAAAGCAATATTTATTGCAATTATTTAGCAAAATAACTTTGCAAAAACAAATAGCTGAAAGAAAGCTTTGATATATTTGCAGACATTTTATGAAACAAAAGGAAACGTAAATTCTTTGATTTAATCATACACAATGAATTATTCATCCAGCCCTTTTCTGTGTTAATCAGTTAACACAAGGTGATAACACAACTTCAGAAAAAATGAAAACAAAACCTAAAGATTTGTAAGAAGGTAAGCATAATCTGAAATATGAACCAGAATAGAGCATGTATAATGAGATAATGAAGGTTCCTTGTAAGACAGGAGTAAAGAGGCAAAGGCAGCACACTTTCTGAACAAGGAACACCAAATTCATCTTTCATGACCTTCATTATGTTGGTTCCAAAGGAGAAAGCGTTTGCTGAGGATATGCAAAGAGCCTAATCCAGCTGCAGTCCCCTGACAGTTCTCTTACCCACACTGTGCTCACTTGCACTGCAAAAGAGCCTGTTTAGAGACTGGAGAGCCTGGACTCAGCACTTTGACCCTGCCCCTTGGAAGAATGATTCAGTTCTGAGACTGAAAATGGGAAAGTAAACCCCCAGTTTCATGGTCTGACTAATGGAGCCGGAGCAGAATGTCTCACCTGCCTTACTGGAAAGCAGATTTGGACTCAAAAAGTAAGAGTCACAGAGATACTGACACTCTAGCACGCAGCCCCGTACTCTTGGGGCAAAATCTATTCCCCATTTAGATCAGGGCTGCATCTACTCCTGGTCAGGGCAAGAACTGGTTCTCACAGTACCCTGGGGGGGTTCCCTGTGCGAAGTCCAAAGCAGCACAGTACAGTGGGAGCCCCCTCCACCAGCCACTGGCTTGCTTTCAGAGTCAGCTCCTGCCGCTGAGCAGTGACACAGGAGCTCTACTCCAGAGACACAACTCCCTACAAGGCTTATTTCACCACAGTGCAATACTCATCACATCAGCATATAATTTCCTTCTCAGAAAAACCCATATTCATCAACATATCCATTACTAGTTTTCTATATTTAATTGAAATTTTACATACTAGAAGTACCCAAAAAATCTCAAGGTAAATGTAAATTTTTCTTATTTTATCATCACGCAAGAAGTTCTCCACATGGATTTAGCACTCCATGTATACATATTTCTTTCTAAAAAACAACTCATACTTTCATGGAATTTACCATATTGGTGAATATTTATCAAGAATGTTTTGTGATTTTTCCAGACTTCTTTTCCCTTGACCTCTAAACGTCTCAGCTTGAACCTGCATGAAATATATGCATACAAAAATATAAAGAGACTCCAAAGACAGAAAGAGAAGTGGCACTTGGAATTCCAACCTGCTGAGAAATATTTACTCTTACTTCACTTGACTTAAAAGTAGCTGAAGGGAGTTACTCTGAACAGTAATTTTATGCCTTGTAAAAGCTATCAAAGTTGCACACAGATGCATTTTACAGAGACTCGAAGGAATGCTCACACTTCTTGGCAGGTGAGTTAAGCCTGTGGCACTGTCTGGAGACAAGGTTGCAAGGGTGAATCAAGCAGTCCTGAAGATCCAAATCATTACATGAATTTAAACATTTTCTCAGCATCTGTATTCCCCAAGCCACAAGTGTGCTTTTGTTGGTTAAACCTTTCAAAATGCTAATGCCCTCTGAATGGCTACAGCTCTAAATCCTGTGGTGCCCAAACCAGCTCCAACGCAGGCCAGCCTGCATCCTAATAGTCCTGCTTGTGGACTAAGCAAAGGCAGCTGATTCCTTCAGTATGGAATTAGCCTATAATATATTTATTTCTGGAGACAGAAAATATGCTAAAGAACTGCACCTACTTTAAAAAAAAAAATTAACAAACAGCAACAAAATATACAGTCCTCTAAATAAGGTGGCAGCAGGTGCTAAATTAAACTCCTACCGGCTGCAAATACAAATTTCTGTATTGATGCAAACGTGGTACAGAGCAGTGAAGATGCAAGCCTTGGAAAGATTGCAGGAGCCATGCTCTTTTGTAAGCAGACTATTTTAATACGTTTTCACTTTGAAGTCCTACCTCCTGTTACTGCTAATCCCCCTCATCCATAAGAAGCAACTGTGAGCTGCTAGAAATGTATTTGAATGCACTTACTGTGAGAAGCCATGAATATCACCACCAGAAATTACGTACTGTGCCTTCTTCCCTGCCACCTTTGCCCTTCAGCTTTGGCTTCTCAGCTTACATTGCAATAGTTTCTTTTATGTGATGCATTATTTTGTGCTTTATTTCTCTGAGTTCCAGAGGTCAAAATTAACCTGTAGCAAGAAAAATGAAATAAATATAGGTCAATCTATTAATTGGATGACCTAGTAAGAACTTTACAATAAAATCTGAAGGACAAGATTTTTCAAAACCAGATGGAAATGAGATTTTTGCTTGGATACTAGTTATGGTAAGAAATCACCACTCTAGTGCCTGCAGTCAGTTCTAACCTTGAGTTTACTTTTGAAATAAATAACTAACAGAAAGCCCAACAATAAAACCTGCATGAATGTCTTTAATATAAAATAGTCCCTTCTAAAAGGAGGGTGGACAATAGTAAATTTATAGAGAAGCAGAACTGAAAAATAAAGCTCTTGAAACTTGTGATTCTAACAATCATTGTGCAAGAGAATCAAATGGGTCACTGAAGGCCCCTCATAATTAGATGACTGACTCCCAGTAATATCCACAGGAATTCTAGGACCAACTGGCAGCATGAATTAATAGGAAATGTTTCTCCAAACTCCCCTTTTCATTTTCTAAGATGTCAGCCAGGCATTCCTATGCCCAGCTGTATTGCAGATGGTTTGGTTATTTTTTCATAGTTATCAACTCATCTGAAGGTCATAGGTAGTTCCATAATGCCATTATACGCAACAATCACAACATCAGAAAAAGCAAGGCTGTGACTCATCAGTTTTGTAACAAAAATGTTCCACCCAGAACAGCCAGAGCGAGTTGCGGACCTTAATGCAAGGGCCATCATTCATACTCTGAGGAAAAACAGGAGCATGGCGTGGGAGCTGCTGGCCTCCACCAGCTCCTTTCTTTGCACTCTCAGAATTGGGGTGGGGATGGGGCTGTACCTTTGCCCAAATATTAAGTGGCAGCAAGCTGTGCAGGCTGGGTCTCCCTGCATGAGGCAGGGGAAAGCTCGATGGGATTCTTCATCAGTTACAGCTTTGAACTACATCTTCCCAGAGCTTTTCCTTAGAGTGAGCTCCCTGAAGATGACCAAACTAAAATAAAAAGCCAGATTTAATTAGATTATAAACTAATTAGCTGGCTTTAAGTAGAGAAAACTCAAAAGAGGGTAGGCAAAGCAGAACAGAAATAAAAAGGTTTATACCCAAGTCTTCCCCTGTTAGCTACATTCCTGCAAGTAGGTCATTGCTTTCAAGCATGTATTCAAAGAAATTAGTGGCTCCGCTTTGCAGAAAACTGCACAGATAAGAAAGTCCTCTCTGGTCCTTAGGAGCAACTCATTCCCATTTCTAGAGACCTGACTGTGGAGGTCACAGTTACACACTGCTCTCTGCCTTTCGAGCATCAGTCTCACATTCCTGCTCCTCACACTCACCTTCCTTCCGCCTGATCACTGCAGGCTGGAAACCTCTCTCCCACACTCAGCTGTTCACCTTAGAAGGAGCAGCCCCACCTGAACCACGTTTTACTAAAGGATAAATTTGCCAGCCAGATGCAAAAAAGCTAAATTATTGCCAATCACGTCTTAATTCTACATTCTCTTTAAACACTTTTCTGTCTGAACAGCTGGCTTTGTCCCACACACAGCCACTCACAGGGACCTGACTTGAAATCAGTGCTCTGACACACTCAGTGCAAAGCAGTGCAAAGGAAATACTTTGGATTAGTTTCTGCCTTTCAGTTAATGCTTTATGTCTCTGCTGAACTCCTTTGCTTCCATTTGGGGAAGTTGCATTTGAGAAAAGGAGGGCCTTGACAAACACTAATGAAAAAAAGCCCTGGTCACAGCTTCCTCCTGAGCACCCAACAATAAAGCTAAGTCATGACCCACAGTTATGCAGAGCAGTTGCCCTCCTCCATCTGGGCATGCCAGAAACTACCTCTAGAAATCAGGGAGCTCCCTCTCAACTCACTAATTTCTTGCCCATCCTGTTCTTGTCTAGTCCCGTGTTTGTAAGGTATGTCTACCGTATAAAATGGAAATTGATGCTGGACGTTATCAGCTCACAAAGCAGCCTGAAGCAGGTTCTTTACTAAACCTCACAGGAAAGTCACAGGGAATGCAGGATCCTCCTCTTCATCAAGACAGTCTTGAAAGTTTTCAACTAATTCCAAATCTCAGTTTCTTTCTGAACACTGGAAATAATCTTGGTTGTACAAAACAGCCAGTATCTTCTGAATTTGAGTGGTCAGCTGGGATTTGAAGTGTTCGTGATTTTTCTTCTTCCTCTCTGTGATTAAATTCTGGAATTCTAACATGGATCGCTCCCATTCTAGAAAGGTAGTTTAAAAAGCTAATGGACTGTGATCTTGTCTTTTGTGGTGTATAGATACAAAACTACAGGTATGGATGCAGAACTACAGGTGGGAGAAAAGCTGTGGAAAGGTATACTTGGTTTTCCTTTTGAAATTGTTGCATTTTTCTCCATAATTAAAAAGTTATTCATAGCACTGGAGACTTGGTCTCACATGTCTGAAGGGCATCTAATTGCTGAAATGGAGTCAGTTGCTCTCTGAAAAAAGGGGTTATAATTTTATGGATTGAAATGCAACAGCTCCAAATAGCAGCAGTAGAGATGGATGCAAAGAGTGCAAACACTGGAAATACTGGAGAGCTTCCAAATGCTTGGCATTAAAAAAAATTAAAAAAAAAAAAAAGGAAAAAGCCACATGGCATAGCAGTATAAAGCTATGTCACAAATACAAATTTTTTCAAAGTTGCTTGCAACACTAAAGCTGAAAGCTAAAAGTTCTAGAGGAAACTGGATAGGTCAGTCCTAGCAAAATCATGCCTTTTTTTGTGGGATGGCTTTGAGAAGGGGCAGCTGCCACAAATGGATCTGATTTCAGTGCCCTCTAAGGAGCTCTGTGGATCCACCTCCCCTTGCTGAATTGTCTGCATCAGCTTTGCAGAGGAATTGCAATGCTTTGATGAAACTGAAGTCATCGAATTACTTCTGGTGATGACTCTGAATATCTGACACTAAAAAGAAACAGAACAAGCTGGAAGAGGCCTCCTCTCTACTATCAGTTTTCCATTCCCTTATCTATATTGACTGTAGCAGAGAAGTTTTGGATTATATGTTGTCTTATTATCTGCTATCCGAATACTTTCTGCAGTGTCCTGCAATTCCATCCTGATTATGCCATCGTAATGGTAATGCTCCTGTAAACTACAAAACAGAGATATCTCATGTTGATGCTTATCTTGCTATACCTTTTCTGTCTTTATCTAGGCTGAAGCTCATAACTACAGCAACTGGATTATTCTGGAGTACACCAGGCTGACCAAAGGGATTCCTTTGGATAGGAACTATTGTATTTCTTTTTAATAAATAAAGAAAGGCAAAACAATCTCCGCTCTGAATTTTGCAATATACCACAGATAAATGTGCCTTCAGGTAGTCTGAAAAGCTGAATTATACTTGCATAAAAAAATCGCTCGTCCAAGTAGAGATCGAAGGTGTATTAAAAGAATGTTGGTAGTCACAAGAATGAAGCCAACAGATGACCAAGATAGAAAGTAAATTAAAAAGAGTCTGTCCCCTTGTGCATAGAGGGGGATGTTTTAACTACTCTGGTACACTTACAGCGCTTCTCAGAAACCCCAAATATGTTTATCTAACACGCATCTAAAAACATGCTTAAAAAGACAGCTATTTTAACAAAAATCAGAGGCACTCATTCTGGCTTTTTGCATGGCAGTTGTGGTATATGGCCTCTAATCACACAAGACAGACTAGAACAGATGTGGCCATTTTTCTGTACAGGTACTACTGTAGATGTCATGGTGAAGGGGACTGGGAACTCTGGACAACCTGTACAGGTATGTTTTTAATATCCCAGCACCCATCAACACTCCTTTAATTTCTTTTGGGAGAGTTCCTTAGGCTGTGTCTTTGGACCAGAATCCAGATGACAAAACGTCACTTAGCTTTTTACATATTTCTTTCCTATATTTCTTTTTCCTCTGAACTTTACGAAACTCAAACACAGTCTAGATTGCAGCATGAAATAATTTTCAACCTCCTCATTTAAGCTCGCAATACTAAATAAAGGGTGAGGGTGAAGGTAAGGAGAATACTTTCTCTTTCTGGTGTGTGAGTTGCTGGATCTTGAGGATAACAATTATTTTAAGGCTTGCAAACACATAATGGGTAAGTACCATTTGCAAATACCATTTGTCACCAGCCTCATGCTTGTAACAAAAGTTACTGTGTGGTACATCAGAAGAAAGAAAAAGCTTCTCATGATGCACTTCACAGTCCTTCATCCTAATACTGAAGAGACTGAGCCACAGCCCCAGATGTCAAGTGTCCCCTGCAGAGAATCATACTGACTGGAGTCCTTCTCTTTTAGTCCCAGATACTGATATGGATGCTATTTGTATTAATAGAAATGCTTAATCTGTTTACTAGAAAAGAAATAGTTCTGTAAACTATTTGTGTCAGTGCCATCCCACAACAGCCGGGTTTTGGGTACTTGTAGAACTACACTCTGTTTCTTTCATTGGAATCTAAGCAGGAGAGGGGGGAGAAGAAGAATGTCTATAAACATCGGTAGAGAACTGACAACAAGATCAGTAGGAAAAACCTGGCACGTGAGGATTAAGTATTTTCAGTACTTTTGGTGCAGCAACTTCTATTTTTTGTTGTAAAATAATCAGAGGAGATATAAACACATCAGAAGGTATGGGAGCGAGGCTTATCCCATTAGGAAGGAGTGTTTTGTCATTCTAATTTGGCAAGGTTGCCCTTGGACATCTAAGAGGCTGCCTTTTCAGCAGCTTTTGTAGCTGGATTATACAGTGGAAAGTGCAGAATATATAACCTTCTAGTCAAAGCTGCAACTGGCTAAACCAACATCTCTGTTGTTTCCCAAGGAAAAAAAAATCCTACAGAATTTGTTCTAAACCTGTTTGTCTCCTTGCTCAGATTCATACTACATGAGCTGGCTGTCACGGAATATGAACATTCAAAAAAGGGTTCTGAAATAAGCGAAGTTTCTGCTCTCTTAAAGATTATTTCATTTAATTCTGTCTGTCAAGTGTGATGGGTTTTTTTCAAACTAGACAATTTTTCTCACCATCATACATGAGTTACAAACATTGTATTACAAGCAATAGTGTTGAAGAATGTTATAAGACTAGAAAGTCTTCGCTATTGCAGCCCTAAGTGGTGTGATTTTTAACCACCAATAGACAAACTGGTCCTAATTTTCCACAAGAAAATCCCACAGGGAATTGGCTGTTGATTAACCAATAGAGGAAAAGTATGCTTATTCTATCCTTCCCTTTAAACCCAAGCTAATTTTACAAGTGCCTGTCTTTCAGATATCAGAACACGGCCCCATTTCTGATAGATAGGTTTTACACACCTCTGCCAGAACGCTGTGGGAGGTTTGGCAGGGGTGTTGTCCCTCTGGTGAGGGGCTTTAACCCTACATGGGTTCATTTTTACTGGGGGAGTGCTGGCTGGGGTTCAAATTTGAGTGTGGCTCGTAAGAGTGTGCTTTGCCCTTGCTGCTGACGGAGTGGAGGTCAGTCCCTCTGTGCGTGCAGAGGGCTCTGAAGGAGTGCAGAGCACCTGCCCAGGTATCCCTGCAAGGTCACAGCCTTGGCACCCCAGAGCTACGAAGCAGCTTCACTACTTCACCCTGCAGGGATTTAGGTTTGATTCTCAGTCTTTTCCTATGTGCCCTTAGAATGAGAAAGTCTAAAAGACCACAGAAAAAGTGTCATCCAAAGTTTGTTGCTTTTCACCTGGGAAAGCAAGAGCTAGGCCTAAGCGTGCCAGCGGCTCCAGCCTGAGCAAATACTGGCCAGTTTATAGACACCAACTTGAACTGGACCCCTTTCCCCTTGAAGCCACCTGCTGCACAGCTTTACCGCTTCCTAGGCATGTTTGGTAGCAAGTTATTTAAATGTCTCCTTAAAATTTGGAGAAACAAAAATGAATGTCAAAGTATGTATCTTATCTCATTTGCAACATTGCACTGAGTTTATTTTTAAAGCCCTGCAACCAAGGAACCAAAAGAATGCCATGTTCTCTTTGAGGCACATGTAAAGTGCACATATTTAAAAAGAAAAATCTCAGTTATCTCTAACCAAGAATTATTTATGAAAAAGTTAGCAAAAGACTTTGATATTCCAAGAGTGGTTCCAAGATGTTGATGGTCCAAGAGTTTAGTAGGGGCAAGTGACTGACAGAAATCAAGAAAAAATAACCCCTCAAAGGTCATTCTCCATTTTTCAGCTCTGGATTGGAGCCTGTGACACTGCATTTTTATTTCTGGGACACCTATACTGTGCAGTAGCCAGTAATAGATCATTCTAAAGGAAAATGGTGCCTCAGACCATATACATCATTATTTAAAAAACCCTTTTCCTTTGGTGCTTAGAATTTATTGGGGTTTTAAATTTGCTATTTCATTTAAGAAGTGTCACTGCAAGGCTTAACAGCTGCCCTTACAAGACACCTGTACAGCAACATTAATGCACAGAACAACTGAAATAGCCATTTGGGTAGTCAAAAATCAGACTTCAGGGCAGGAGACACTTTTTAAAAACAAGAATAATTTTGAATGTCCACTTTCTTTTATCTTAGAAACAAGGAGAGGTAACTCAGTTTTTCAGGGGAGTCTACCTCGGAGGCATTGACTGGGTGCTTATGGCAAGACTGGGAATGCAGAGGTGTGAGTGTCCACCCCAAGTGACCAAGGAGGGAGTGGGGATTTGGCTTCAGTGTTACACAGTCCAGACCTCCAGCAAGCCCGGTAAGCACTCCCTCTGAACCCAAAACCCATTGCAGCAAAGCTTTGCAGAGGATAACATTTCAATAAAATGATGTGTGTGACAAAGTTTTGCTTCCCCAAAGTACTCCAGATGGCTCTCTTGGGAAGCATTAAAGGGATGAAAAGTGGTAAGGCTCCTTGGAGGAGGAGGATCCACAGGACAGATAGGAACCTTTTCCCTTTTCCTCTGCAAAGCGACATGACTGGTGCCACGGTATCAGAAATGCTGCAGAGCCCCCTAACTCCCACTCCTGTGTTTTAACTGGCACATTCCATTTAAAGATTAGGCTCCCTTCAAGGCCTTTCCTTTTGTAGTGCACAATTTAGTCATGAGTATCCACTAAATCTAGTGTAAGTGTCAGTTTGAGATAGAACAGCCAGGGTTCTGCAAATTTCTTTTTCAAACAACTAAGGCTGTGCTCCTAAAGGACTGACAGAGTGTAGCATTAAAGAAGCTCCTTCACCCTAATCAACTTTGTAAAAATCCAGAGAAACATATTCCTGTATAACTTTGACCAAGAGCTTTGAGCCCTGTGTGATGTAGAGTTTTCCACCCCCACTGCAGATGAAGGCAAGAAAAAAAACAGCTAGAAAGAAGAGCTTTATAGACCTGTCCCACTAATCTTATCATTTTCATATAATACAGTCAAATTCAAAGTAGATTTCAACACAGACTGTTGGGAGCCTGACTATAAAACTTTTTTCTTCCATAAGAAATTCCTTAGTTGAATTTTTAAGAGAAAAAAAAAAAAAAAAATCAGAGATTTTGTCCTGCCAAGCAAAGCCCTCTTTTTAAAGCCCTATTTCTCCATCTCTCATTGGAAAAACAATAAATACATTCTTTCACACCGGGAGTTAAGAAGTATATTATTTATTGTAGTCAGGAGTTCCTTTCTCAGTGTATCCTGGATATGAGCTCATGCCATATCAACAACCAACAATAGCTATTGTTCCTGGAGACTTATGGAAGTTTCTGTACCCTGTTTCCTGAACACAGTATGTAAACTAATATGTACAAAAAAAAGGTGTTTCATATTATTCCAGGTACTTTGGGCCCCCTCCATGTCAGCCTGCTGGCCAGCCTTTTCTCAGAGAGTTGGAAGAGTACATGTATTCTTGTGTTTATCCATTTGTAAATGGAAACAGGTACTTCCATCACAAACTACAAGGAAACAGAACCCAAAGAAACACAACAATGTGTTTAATTTAGAAAGAGCACTTTCTAGCTCTTGGCCTATAAAACTGTCCAGGCTTATGGGTTAGTTCCTCGGATAATTCATCACTTCTATGTTCACTTGATTAAGAAGGCTAAAATCCTCAAGCTTCACACACAAATGGAAGGTTGATGTTTTTGACCATGTAGCAGCAGCATCTCCCAGAAAAGAAGGTGTTGACTAAACAGAATGACTAAAATGGGACCTATTTGTCCCCCTAAGCCTCAGGCCAAATATTCATGTACATGTAGATATACGTGTGATAGATGTACACCTTGTTCTGCGTGACACAGTCGTGCCAGGAAGACAGAATATCTCCAGGATGCCCAAAGCCACGTGAACCTTCTCAGAATGCAAACTCAGAATATCCCAGTGTGACTAAACAGGGCAGACCTGCCTTGCATTTTCACCTCTTCCGATAACACTGCCTTGCAATATTACATATTTCTGTCAGAGAAGACAAAATTTGTTGGATTTTTTACTGTCACACAGTCTTCATCTTCTGGAGGAAGGACAAGGCATCTCACTAGTATCGGTGTATCTGCACATAGCAGAGGTTACTATCACTTATCCTCCACAAATGCTAGCCAGCCCTCAGGCAGGAAAGTTGAAACTAAATGATCTGTAAAGTCCCTTCCAACCCAAACCATGATTTTTTTTTATTTCCTCACAGCCTGCTGGAGTGTGAGAGGTTGCAGGGGTTTCCAGTAGGTTTCCAGTAGGGAATGCTTCACATCCCAAAGATTCCACTACATTGCTCCTGATTATGGTGCTACTGGAGCACCACAATGAGTACAGCTTGTGAAAAGGAGAATAGAGAAATTGTCTCTCCAGACATTCCTGTCTTGACTTCAGGGAACTTCATCCAGACCTCTCCTTCCAGGTACCAGTGATCATGGTGAGGCCCTACCCTCAGTCCTCCCAGTTTAAATCATTGCTGCGTTTACAAGGCGGCCCTCTAGGAAAGGAGACTGTTTTCTGGTGAGGATTGATGACCGTGATCTGAACCTTGAAACAGGACGAGAAATAAAGACGTGATAAAGACATTAACAATGTATGGTTTAATCTATCAAGGCTGGGCAAGCCAATTAGGACTGAATAGAAAGTAAGCTAAATCTTTTCCCACAACTCTAATCCTTTCTGTAGGATTTGAAAGAGAATAAAAAGCTGCTACTGCTTTAAAAGTTACTTTCATGGTCATTTTTATGTTTTTATACAAATACTCATGCTCCTACCAGGAGCACAAATGAAAGTGTTGAAATACCCCACAGCCTTTCCTGTGAGATTTACAGGCTAATTTTACAGATCCAACAAGTTCGAATTATTGGGATAGGCTTCAAATGAGCTTCTAAATTTCGGAGAATCCAATATGAGATATTTACCATTTGATTTTTCCTCAGCCCTGTGGGAGCCACAGTGTATTGTTGCGCTTTTACTACATGTCCTGTTTAAGAGTTTAATGCTGGCTCTTACATCTTTTATTTGCAGGCAATCTGTGCAATTACTGACAGTGTCCAATTGACTCCTCTGACTGCTGCTCTTCCCAGGGCATGACACTGTGAGTGAACTTGGAAGAGCACAGTGAGGGCAGGCAGCCACAGGGATGGCTTGTCTGTGCTTAACTTCCAGTTGAAGTTTCAGAGGGCTTTATTAACAGTGCGATGGGGAGGAAAACCAAGGAGAGGGAATGAACAAAGGGAGACTCAAAGGGGAGGATCAGACCATGTCTCACTGCCAGAAGCCTCTTCAGTCCTGCAATACAGAATTCCTTCACAAGCTCCTGCACAGGAAGATATATAGATGCGACTGTAGCCCCCAGAACAATCCAGGAAAGAAATTGTAATGTAAAAGATTACTCTACCCAGTGTCTAAATTATGCCAAGGATCTCCCTAATTCTCCCATAAAATTGGAAGAACAAAAGGTAGCTTAAAGCCCCCTCTATCCTTGAACTTGACTTCTTAGTTTTAGCTCATCAGGCTAGTGCTGAATTTTAAATGAAATATTTAATTGTCCATTTTCTCATTTCACCCAAACATGGAACGAAAAAATCATCAGTATTAATAATCAAAACCTACAAAAAGAGAAAGTTTAATACATATATATGAATTGTGCCCTAGTAGACAAGGTTGCCGCTCTCAGTTGCTCCTTGGCAATGAATAACAAATTAACCTTCTGATCATCATCAGCTATGATTTCACTCTGTGTATGTCATGAATTCCATTTCCAAAGTCTGTGGGGACCTGATTCTGCAAACATTTTGGAACATTCAAGTTTTGACCCTAAATCTGTATTACTTAACCCCGTGATTCCATCTTATATGAGAATAGCTTTAATGGAATAGCTTTAGAGTATCTGCAAATGTGGATGTTTGTCGTATTAGTGTGTATGTTTGAAAAAAACCCTATGTTAATATAGATACTTCTCAAATGTAATTGTCAAAGGAAAAATAGTTTTAAAAAATTCTTAGATAGAAAAGCAAAGAAAAAATACTAGTCCTCATCTTTCTAATACACCCTGTTCACTCCAGGTTTTAAGGAAAAAAGCCCTTAATCTCATTAATCATGTCTCTTTTTTTTTGTCATTTAGCAAAAAAACCCCAAAACAACCATAACATATTTTGGGGACCGAAACTTATAATCCATATTTGAAGGCTTTGAAGACCAAAATCTAAAAACACAAAGGGAAAAGTTTAATGGATAAGGAACTTCCCCATTTCTTCTCTGCTCCCTCAATCCTCACCATGAAACACACACACGTGTATGTGCACACACACACACAGAGTTTAAGGACTGACTGGCAGCTGAAAGCAGCTATTCCATACAAGAAACATTACAATAAAACGTAGAAAAGAAGACTGCAAGTGAACTAGAGCTTTGGGATTAGAAAGGCATTTTAAAATATTTTTCCATTCAGCTATTAATATTGTATTAAAAAAATAATAGTTTTAGCTCAAATTCCCATGTTTCAAAGCTCACACAGCTCTAACACTAAGGTTATCTTGTTTGGCATGAGAACAGCTCATGTCTACATTAAAGCTGGAAGCTTAGAAGTGACATAAACAGGCCTTTTTCTATAAAGATAAAAGGCTAAGCTTTAAAGAATTTTATATTTATAGATAAACGTTTCCATAGTAATCATTACAGTGAAACTTGCTGGTGTCAGCAATCCTTTGCATACAAAAATGGCTTATATTCAAATTAGCAGGAATCACAGAATCAGATCCCAGCTGCTACCTGAAAGGAGGGCTTACAGGAAAAGTGTGAATGGGGATCTCTGGGGTGGGAAAATGCCCTTATTTTGGTCACCTCTCTGCTCCTTTCTGCCCTTTGTGCCGATACATAAAACAGGAGATATGATGTAGGAGGCAATTTTGCAGTGCACAAAACCAAACTGAAAGACCCAGGAGTCCTTTTCCATCTCCGATTTTTAAGTTTCAATGATATAAATACAGAGAAATTAGAAAGCATAAGACAGGTAACGAGCAGAAAGCTGGGCCAGGTGACAGCAGTGTGTTTTTCTCCTCACCTATTCCCTGTGACTTGGCTTCTTTTACAACGTGGTACAAATTCTATTCCTGCTTTGGGAAGATATCAGTTTCTTGTGACTTAAGGTAAAATCTCCTTCCCATATCCCTCAGTGAAGCTGGACTCTCCCACAAGTGCTCAGCAAAGGCCCATGTAAGTACTATCCCAGTGATGAGCTTTGCTGGGTCAGGACTGCCTGCTCATTACAGCTGCAACAGGCAGACTGGCACTTACAATGATGGAAGTTATTTAAAGCAGCGAGGTTACAGTAATCATGTAAGATAAGACTCAAACGGCATGTTTCTGGAGGTTTCTACAATGCCCTAAAGTAAATTAGGTTTTAATTAAAAAAAAAAAAAGAAGAAGTGATGTGAAGGCTTTCAGTCTATGAATTTTTAAAGCACCGCCAGTTAATTAAACAAAGGAAGGAGAACATCACACTCTCTTTTTTACAGGTGGCAAGATGAAGGAGAAGAGAGGTGAGGTGACTTACTCAGGGACAACGTGGTAAGTCAGTAGTGCCTGGCAGAGAACCAAGCCTCCTCACTCTGAGATTACATCCCACTCACTCCTTGAAGTCCTGAAGAAGGGAAAAGAAAAATAGCTAAGAGAGCTGTTCAGCTTTGAAATGAGAACGCTCCGTGTGTGAGCCCACAGGCGTATGAACATATGCCATGGGAGAGATGCAAGTAATATTCCCTGATCAGCAATAATGAAAACCTCCCTCCTCCACCTTTTTTCTTTAAAAAAAAATTTAAAAGGCAGACCAGGGAGGAGGGTAAGTCTGAGTGGTTTGCAATTAATATACAAACGTTTCCATTGTAATCTGAGCATTAATACCTGTCACTGTCAGCACCTCTTTGCAGAGAGGGCTCGCTCGCTGTTTCTCTTGGCACTCTGACACTCACAAGGGATTGCTTTCACAAGGTGCTCCGCGTGCACCTTCAATAGCCATTCTACCCAGGATTTTACGATATCTTTGGAGACGTATATCCAGTTGTTTGGCTCCTTCAAAGCTCCTGAAGTCTGGGACTCAGCTGGCAGAAAAGGAGCCTCCAATAAATAATGGAAGTCTTTTGGCCGGGGCGATGTTTGTGTTAACACCTAGCGGAGGGGAGGGAAGGGGGCTGGGAAGAGTGGCCGCACTTCAAAGAGGTTGCCCCTGGCTCCAGCCGGAGCTGCCTGCGGTTGGCAAGAGCTGCTGGAGCCGGGGCTGCCTTGGCTCTCCTGCCTGGAGCAGCTCAGCAGGATGGCTCGTGGCCGGCCCCTGCTCTCAGGTGCTGTCACGGAGCATTAGTGCCTGGGTTAAGCAGAGAACGAGATGGGAAACATTAAAAGAAAGTGCAGGGCCTGTGTTCCACTGAGCAGTGCTTTCGCAGGTTTGATGGTGGCAGGTGGCAGTAGCAGCTTTGTACAGATAATAGTTTTTCCTATGAGATGCTCAGCAGTGAACCTGAAGCATTTCTTCTCCCCTCTGCTCCTTATATCCTCTGCGTAACTGAGGATCAAACCATCGGAGAGTCAGGGTAGTGTTACAGTACAATTGTAGTACTTACAAATCATTTGACCTGAGCCCAGATCAAGGAAAGTCAGTGGGCTTTGAATCAAGCTCCACCACTGGACATCAACATTAATTACATTTTTGCATTTCTGCAGCACATCCCAACCCAGCATGCAGTGTTTTACAGGCATCAGTTAAGACCCAGAGGTTTTAGGCAAGGAAGAAAAGCAACCATTTTACAGAGGAGGAACACATGCCAAGATAGACTTTTTACTGTGTGGTGATCAGAAGATTATAAAGAGAAATCTTTTTTTGTCAAGTCCTTGCCACACTTCCACTCTCGGTGGCCACCTAATATTCAAGCCCACAGTGGATGTCACAGTGGTTCTCTGGAAGCCATTTCCCCCAGCACACACTCTGGGAATGACCTTCCTTCCTGGGCTGTCTCTGAGTAAACCCTGTGTGCACACCAACAGATTCCAAAGTCACACAGCAGATGCAACTGCCCACCACCTCTGTGAGTATATGCACATACACTCATCATTTTAAAAAATAGGTATCTGTTCAGCAGCCATTATCTATCACACACCAGAGCCTGATAGACCACTGGCTCCTCTCAATTGCTTTAAACAGGAATAAATGCAATTACTTGCCATGGCTGTTGACAAGTGGTGATTTTTATGTTTTTGTGGTAGTTCAGTGTGTGCGCGTGCACGCATATGTGTCAGAGGGACATAAAACTCTGGAGAGGAGCAGACACTTTAGGTAAATACCCTGGAATTCCACTCCAATCTCTTGTTATTGTGTGTTTTGTGAAATAAATTCTGCACTGAAATTTTCCACGTGTGGTCTCAATGGTAGGTAACATAGAAAGCTTGAGAAAGAAAGTCTGCTTAGACATTTTATACTATGACAGTGGGATGGAAAACACTTTTGCTGCAAGTTTCAAATGCCTTTTAAAAAAATGGCCAAAGTTAGACACTTCAAATGCATTTTCCTTCAGTTTTTTAGCCCCTTTTGGATAAACAATGTCTGAGGCAAATTGGCCAAGGGGTTTCTGAAGGACATTTGCAGACATCAAATATAAAAAAAAATATGTCATCCACATTCCAAAATATTGCAGGACTCTCAGACAACATTTCAGGGGAGTTAAATGGACTTATTTCACCACCATTTTTTGATGGAGCAGTACATATTTAGGGAGAGTGTAACGAAAAACTTGACTGCTCTGAAATGCCATCTTAAATTGTTTGAATAAAAGGTGAGCTAATATATAACTTCACACAGCACTTCATAGTGGCAGAAATGCCAAGAGTATCCCACTCAAATAAGGGAAAGATGCAATTCCCCTTATGTTCCTTCTATTTCTTGATTTTTCCAGCTCTTTTCTTTTCCTCCCCATGAATTGCCTGTCGCCCCCACCATCCTCCTTCACCTTCCCACACAGATCCCTTTTTGTGAGTAACTGTGGAACGTTCCAGCTACGCTGTGAGTGAATGCAGTGCGATAGAGGGACAGGCAACATCAGGAATTCAGAGACTGGAAAAGTTAAGGGGCTGAGCCTCTGGCTTCAGTTCAATCGATAATCGCCATGCATCTGGCCCCACGTTTCTCCTGCACAATTAACTCAGCCACTTTGCACATACCTCATCTTTTGCATCAGTTTGTGAAGAGTAAATTTACTGTTTGCTGAGTCCCAGTCATGCAGGATGGTGAAAAAAGTCTCACTGATGGCAGTACAATGAGAGATTCAGTACAATGGGTCCAAACAAACCCTGGAGTACGAAGGTTTAATTTTCAGTGCACCTCGAGATCAACTAACAAACAGTAACAGTACGGACTTTTTCCCCACTGGAAAGAAAAATTCCATGAACCATCAGGATTGTAAACCAGGCAAATAATATTAAAATGAAAAATGCAGGATGAGTGGGGCTGAGCTGCTTTGTTTGTTGTTGTTTTGAGAAGGCAGCTAACTAGACAATGACCAGGCATTGCCTACTTGCTAGGATAGCTACCTCAGTAGTTTGTGCCACTGTGGAGTAATTTCAGCTGCAAAATAAGTAGTTTTCTCCCAGTCCAGAGGTGACCAAAACCCATCCAGAAGGCATAAGTGCTTTGGCATGGAAGTGCTTTGTGCTGCCACAGGTTACGCCCAATCTACACTGAGCAGGCTAAAGCAGCATAGATGGTACTGGAAGTACAACCCAAAAGCAGGCTGAAGGAGATTTTCCAGTTCTAGCTTGAAGTAATAAAAACACCCCATGTGTACATACGTACCTACATCCATCCATCCATCTTCATTCTTGTATGCTCTCTCCTTTGCCTTTCCCCACATTGACTCTACCAGGAAGGCAAAGGTACAGTTCTCCTGACTTTCTAGGACACTGGAGTAGCTATCATCTGGTATCCATCTCAACAAAGATTCTAATGGCCTTTCATCTGAGTTTGTTCCTCGTTAAATGTTCCTGTACACGTTGCAAAATCATGCAGAAAAGGATGTAGTAAAGGAAAACAAGCAGTGAAGTTTATGACTAAGGTGATCTTTTACTTTGCTAACCAACAAAACTCAGTTTTTTTCTTCTAATTTTACATTCCATTTTTCCTCTAATTCTATTCTACCTGAATGCACCCTTCATTTTGTTGACATAATTATTTTTTAAATTATAATTGTAAATGAAATTTAAGATAACAAAGCAAAGCACTTCAAATAAAAGAAGTCAAAACATTTCTTTCTGAAATTAAAAATTTCAATTTTTTGACAGATTTGTGAATTTGTTTCTTCTGGAGCTAAATATGCAGAGCTGGTAAGAAGTTTCACTGCAAAAATTCTGCGTAGCTCTGAAGATGAGTGGTTTTGTGTGTGCCTGCATTTTTACATGGAAAGAGAGGAGCCGTTCAGCAAGCTAGGACAATGACAGAGCTGCCAGCACTGCCCCTCTTGATTGCCAGAGTTGGCTACTGTCTGCTGCCTGCCTGGAACCATTTTGCTGTGGATCATATAATCTCCCAGCACCATTGCCAGGGTCCCCAAGGCTTGGGGGTCTAGAGCTCAGTCAAGCATAAAACATCGTTCATACTCAGTTCGCACCAGGCTGGAGCAGCAATGTTACTGCAGAAAAGGAAAAATGATTACAGACTTGAGTAGTAGTTTAGCAAATCCCCACTGGATTCTTTTTCCTCCCTCCCCACATAAATGAAACTGAACAAAAACTGATGCTGATCACTGCGTGTTCAGAGTCATGGGCTACTTTCTCAGCTGAGTACAGCAGAGCTCTCCTGGCTCGCAGTGCAATGATGCTGATTTATGCAAAACAGGCACATGGCCCACAGTTTGTGTCACACATCCAAAATCCCATATAGACTTAATTTTGCTTTTCAAAGCCTACAGAAATCCACAAATTAACACCTTTTAGCATTATTCACTTTGAGTTTGTCAGTTTTTCTGCAGTAATCGATTAACAGTTGTTTTCAAGTTAGGGTTTATCTCTTGTTGGCGGGTATATTTATGACACATGGTTACACCTACAAGAATACATTTAAAGTTTTTTGAGCAACTTGGAACTACAAAGGCAAACTAGTGCCTTGCAGTTGCTATAATCTTTGATGTCACTAGGAGACTGCGCTTACCAGAATCAAGCGAGTTCTGTTTTCTGCAACTAAAGCAATCCAGGTTAAACTTTTAAAGAAGCCAAGTCGACACAAGTAACTCACGTACACTTTGAAATGTTCAGAGATATTACTAAGAGTGCCATGCATAAAACTTTTACCTGTATATCTCCCCCTTGATTAACTTCTTTTTCTGAGAGAGAGGAAGCTGTTTGTTACAGAGCATCCAGTTGAACAAAAGAGAAACAGAGCCTGAAATGTGTGCTCTGGGCACCAGAATCTGATGCAACTCACTTTCATCTCAGTGTAGCTTATCTGGTAGGCAGACCCAGTGGAGGCATGAATTCCTAAGGATAAGTTATATTATACAGCATGTGACTGGATTCAGGCAACTCACCAGTGATGAATTTGCCTTCTCTTCCAGAGTTTCACTTGCTTTTAAACAGAAACCTCTGCAAACGGAATGTCTGTCAGTGTAATCTTTACCATAGTTAGACATGACGTAAAAAAAGGATACAAACAGGCAACTTACAGACCCACAGTCCAGCCTGCACGTCAAACCACACTGATGTGACTGTATTCGTGCATACATACACATACATAAAGAACACCCAACCTGAGGGAGCTTATCTTTAATGACAAAGGATTCTGACTCCAGAAGAATTCAGTTCCCAGCCTTGGTCCTGAATTCTTCTATGTCTTGGATATGTGATTCATGTAGTGTCTTAGTCTCTCATGCACTTACGTAGACAAAACAGTCCTTTGGGGGCAAAGGCTTTTCTTCACTGCATGATTGTCTATTGCCTAATGAAATAGCCTCCGACATGAGTTAGAATTTAGTCATGTCACAAATAAGTTATTGATAGTTCTTTTCTTTTTTTTCAGTGCCAAAAATGGATCACAATGAGGGCAGTGTTGAGCAAATTCTATAACTAAGGAACAACACGTTTCTAGTTTCATTTTCTCCTGTTGTAATAAATACTGCAAACACTTGTCTCACAGCACTAGTTCAAAGCATTCCAGGTTGCAGTGAGCTACTTCTCTATTTGGGGGATATCAGTATAATATATGCTGCTATTTTATAAGGGTTTTCTTCAGACATGCAGAAATTTGAGACAGAATTCATCAACACCTTTTCTCTGACTGCCAACGCAGAGCTGTGGCTGGGAGATGTGAAATATTCTGTAAGAGTGAGGGAACAGAGGACCTAAGCGGGGAAGGCAATCAAAGCTGCACGGAGGTGCTTGGGCTCCAAAGCCATGTCTGAGTCATAGCAGCCAGCGCTCGTCTAGGTCGCATTTGAGTCAGATGGCGTCATTTTAATATTTCTCCTGGAAAGGCAGCAGCTTCACTGCATGTGACGCTGTACATTATCCACCATCACTCTCCTCATCCTCCTCTAGGATACACCCACACCCTCACGCCACAGAAAGCTGCAGAGCCAAGGACCTTTGTCGCCCACTAACTACCGAGAAGGGACCAAGCTCTGCTTTCCAAGCACCATGTCATGATTATTTACCGCACAGACCTCTGCTTTTAAATATGTGTTTTAATTTCCTATAATCCCAGATCCTACCATGATTATGTGGAATTCCATTTATTCTATTTGTTCTATTTTAAAAGGGATGAAGTCATCTGTGCTGGAAACTATGACCTGATTGAAAGTACTGAAACACTGCAATGTCTCAGACACAGCTCTGGCACATGAAGAAGTATAAATTAAACTCTTCTGCAGACATTTGATCTCTTGCTATGAAAAGGGATATTGTGCTTCCTCTGTTTAACAGTATTCTCTGCCCACTGTGAAAAGAACTCTGTTTGCACTTCTTTTTTTTTTTCAAGTGTGGCATTTTTTTCCACTCTAAATAGGATTGCAAATTAAGCTTCGGCATGTATACACACAGAGTCTATATATTCCTGACTGCTGTGAGCTCAGGGATGCCAATGCCAGATCACCCAGACTCATTAACTAACTGGTTCAATTGTTACCAGTGAATCCACTGCTTCCAAGCTCCAGGACTGTGCACAGTGCAAGCACTCCACAACTGCAAACCATTTTTGGTCATGAGTAACAGATCAGCAGAAGGCAAGGCAGGATGTTAATCCAGTCAACAGTCATTGCTTAAAGTTGTCTACAAAAATTCCAGTAGCCACGCAAACTCTGCTCCTTTTAGCATAAAGTCACCAATTATAGATACCATTTCTTTCTTCAGGGTAATTCTCCTCGAAAACTCTAATATAGCTCTACACAAAGGGTTGGGATTTTTTACTCTAAAATTTTAAGAAAATATGTATAAACCTGGTCTCATGCCACATGAGCTATAATTCAGCATGTTGTGCGGTAAAATAATTCAGTAAAATTAACCATCTCTTGCTATACATTTGCTACAGAATTAGCTCCATTTGCCTACCCACTTCTACAACTAGGGAGGCTTAAGTGAGAAGAGCCATGCTGAAAAATAGTACTTGACTTGCTGCAGGGTTAGCAACAGCTGAGGTGTGTGAACCACAGCAAATTCCCCCTCCTTTCCACAACAAGCCAGACAACTCATGCTAATAGTTAAGGAGTTTTTTGTGTCAGCAGGATTCATATTAGGGGCAATACACTTGTTCGTACTTCAGTGAAAACAGACCCTTAGTGATTTCTGTATCAAGTGCTTTCAACTTACAACAATACTGGACAAGATCTCAAAATGCTCAATCCTGACCTGCCTTTGATCCCGTGAAAACTGAAGGGGAAAAAAAAATATCTCACTTCAGGCAGTGGAAGCAGACTAAAGACAATGGAAATATTTCTTTTCATGAAAAAATTCTCAATAATAGATTTTTTAAAAAAATATAATCATGGCAAAAAGCAGTCTGTGTGGTGGTAGCTGAGTTATTTCTGTGCTGTATGTGACTACCACAAACAGCATTTTCAGTGTGGGGGTGGACCCACAGCTGAGCAGGGCAGGGCTGTGGGGAGCTGGAGACCAGACCTGCTGCAGCATCACTGGGCCGTGAACAGAGAGGAAGGACTCTGGGCAGGGACCCTCAAGGCCCTGTCACCAACACAGTGATAGAGACAAACAAACTGCCTTAACTTATGATCTTCTGCAAGGGGCACAATGTCCAGTTGTAGCATCTTCTCTTGTAGCTGCCAGCGCAACTAACACCTTCAGAGAAAGGTATCATCCCTTCCATTTTAGTGCTAGGAACAACTCAGTCCCCTGGCCCTGCCTCATGTACAATTGTACATCTTCAGCTAGCCAAAAGACTTTTGTTGTTACTTCTGTGTTAGAAGACTGATTTTTTTACTAGCCAACATTGTTATTAAAAAGAACCGGAACTTTGTTAAAACAAAAAGGCTTTGAGTATTTTAGCCACAAATATTTTGAGGTTACCCGTACTACTCCACTTTTCCCTATGTTTTCTACTGCTAATGGAGCCTTGCAGAAAAAAAAGCAAAAACCCCTTCACTGTATATTTCCCTACTTCTTTCATTTCGTGATAATATGATGTTCAGTCATTGCTCTTTGATGTTCCTTTGTGCTGGGATTTTCAAAGGAAATTAGCTTCCAAAATATGATGACACTCAGCAGAAGCCGAGCGCTGAACTTCAGTGGGTCTCACCGAGCATTCAGGTTCAAGCTCTGATACTGAAGATATGTGTCACCTGTGACCTAGAGACTGACATCTTTTGTGTCATTTAGTGCTGTCAGAGATACTCGATAGGGAGAAAGAAATGAACTGAAAAACTGCAATATATAACACGTCTTTAGGGGTTTTTAAATCGTTAAGTCCTTATGTCATCTTTGAATGCTTTGATATATATGATGGGTTGACCCTGGGTGGATCCAGGTGTCCACCAAAGCCACTCCTCTGCAGGACAGGGGAGAAAAAATTCAACAAAATGTTCATGAGTCAAGATAAACACAGGGTGACATCACTCAGCAATTACTGTCACTGGAAAAACAGACTTGACTTAAGGAAATTAGCTTAATTTATTGCCAATAAAATCAGAGTAGGGTAATGAGAAATAAAACCGAATCTTAAACACACCTTCTCCCCACCTCTCCCTTTCTCTAGGGCTTAACTCCACTCCCTATTTCTCTATCTCCTCCCCTGGTGCAGGGATTCTGGGAATGGGAGTCACTGGTTTATCGCACATTGTCTCTGCTCCTCCCTCTTCCTCAGGGGGAGAATTTCTCACCCCTTCCCCAGCTCCAGCATGGGGTCCCTCATACAGGAGGCAGTCCTCCATGAACTTGTCCAATCTGAGTTCTTCCCACAAGCTGCAGTTCTTCAGGAACTTTCCATGGTGAGGAAGTTCCTTCAGGAATGGGCTGCTCCGGCATGGGCCCCCCAGGGTCACAAGTCCAGCCGGCAAATCTGCTCCAGCATGGGCTCCTCTCTCCACAGGTCCTGCCAGGAGCTGCTCCAGTGCAGACTTCCCACAGGGTCACAGCCTCCTTTGGGCATCCACCTGCTCTGGTGTGGGGTCTTCGCTGGGCTTCAGGTGGATCTCTGCTCCCCCATGGACCTCCCTGGGCTGCAGGGGCACAGCTGCCTCACCATGGGCTGCACCATGGGCTGCAGGGGAATTTCAGCTCCAGTGCCTGGAGTACCTCCTGCCTGTCCTTCCTCACTGCCCTCAGTGAGTGCAGAGCTGTTGCTCTCACATATTGTCACTCCTCTGCATGATTACTGTTATGCAGTTTTTTCCTCGTTTCTTAAATACGCTATCCCAGAGGTGCTACCACCATCCCTGAGGAGCTCAGCCTCACCAGCTGGCACTGCCTGCATCAAACAAGGGCGAAGCTTCAGCAGCTTCTCATAGAAGCCACTTGTGTAGCCCCCTCCTACCTAAACTTTGCCAGGAAAACCCAATACAATATCCAATGTAAAATAAAAATCAGTTAATACAATCAAAATAGTGTAATTCACATTGGCTGTGCAACTTTTGCTTCGTATTTGCAGAGTCGTTCCACGAGCCTTTGAACACCATTTGAGTGCTCTGTTCAGAGGTGGCTGCTCTAGTGGAACAGCCTTCAGAAATGGAGTGTCTTCAGTGTGATGGGATTTGTTTTGCTTTGCCAGAGAAAAGCATTTTCAATAGTTGAAGTTTTGCAGCCAGGCAGTTCTTTAACAAAGAGGAGAGTTAGGATTTGGTCCCCCCATAAGGACCAAGTTTTACATGTAATAATCAGTCAAGGAAAAGGAAGGGGAAACAAATGTGCTAATCAGTAAACTGCTACATAAAAGAAAGTGGATGAGGGTCATCTTTAAAGACAAACTCAGGCAGACTTTGCAAGCCCAGCCAGACAGTGGATGGGTGCATGGCAAGCATCTGACCTCCAGAGGAGAGAGCTCCAGGGACTACGGCAGGTTTTTATGGAAGTTGATGTCCAGCTGCTCAGCTTGGAGCACTTCTAGCAACATGACTGAGCTGAAATACTTTTACTTCAAATATAAATAGCAGAAGGCAAGACCAGAGCAGTTTCCTATGATCCACATTTCCTTCAAACTAAAATTACAGTTCAGTTTCCCAGGCTGCTTTTCTCTATGTGCCTGGTACAAGCATCTTCCCCAAAGCACTGCAGAAAAGGAGGAGAAATAGTTCACCACTTTCTGAAATATATTCATCTCTTTGTTAGGAATATGAACCCTTACAAGCTGTAAATTCCTAACTGAAATATAAGAAATGTAATGAATAGATTTCCTGTTTTTTCCCCAGGGCTCTAACATTCCTGCTGGATGAAGGCAGCTCCTCCCTGTGCTTACACCTTTGCAATCAGCCATCTAGCACTTGGGATGGTCACAGCAGCACCACATCAAATCACATCATTGATTTCGGTGGAAGAGTTTCTCTCTGAGTTTCTCATTTCCTGCACTGTCCACAGCATCTCTGAGAACCCTGTGGATGTTCTCCAAATAGCAGTTTTCCAGCTCTTACAGCTGCCCCTGGTTGTACCATCCTTGTCTCACTCCTGATGTAATGCTGCAGCCAGCATCCCAGCTGTGTCTCCTTGCTGCCAGGGGCTGGGAAGCAGACTGGGAAGTAGTACACCCATTTTTGACAGCCATCCAACATAATTCACTCAAGATCCTAGAAAGGAGAATGCAGAGGCATCCTCTGAAGATCTTTAACTCTGTAACTCAAAGATCTATGGAGAAGGAGCCTGTGTCCTCATAGCCAGGAACACATCCTTTAGATTTTTCCAGTTGTCTGGTGCTTTAGCATGGTTTTAGCAATCCAGGACACAGAGACACAAAAAATTCCTAGAGGTACATTTTTTTGCTGCTAACCAGCCACAGCATCATGGGTCTCTCCATGAGGATGAGTAAAATGCAATAGCCAATTCTTCTTACCAAGGATACTTTGGATTCAGTACCGCTAAAGACTTTATAGCTGCCTGAGCTGCAAAAGCATAACAATCTCTCTGAATCTCACTGGAATTCATCCTATGTGATGTTTGATTCCCTCCAAACAGTAATTGTGAAGACAGGTATTTTCTGATCTCACTAAATCTCGTGTTGCATATGTTGTATTACTCTACCTGTGTCCATAGGAATGAGAAAGGGACCCCATTTGTCTAGAAAGGAGAATCTCAAAGAAATACCAGTGAAAACCCTGCAGTGGGTCAGATATCTGGGTCCCTGCCCCGTCTCAAACAAAAGGAATAAAAGAAATTGCATCAAGAGAAGGTGAAGGATGTCATGTCCTCCGATTTCCCTCCCTTCTCAGGAATGATGTGGCAATCAGGTTGGCTTTGCCCAGAAATACCAAGAAGTTATTAATAATATTTATTATTCCTCAGTGTTTTTCCACTGTCCCAGTAAAGCTGGTAGCCAGCTGCTCTTGAAAGGTGCATAAACCACTTATCATCAAACTAGGAAAAAAATGCTTAATATCTAATCTGGACATAGAAAGACACTATGCAATTTTAATCAAAATCTACTGTAAACACTTCATTTGTCTTGGTGTTTGAACTGTGATGATCAAAGTTCAAGCTGTGCTTATCACACACTTGTTGAATGTAAAAAGAGAAAGAACACACGTGACATAATTTCTGTACCCTGATTGTCTCTGATGACCAAGCTTCTGGTGCAAAAGTCCCAAAGAAGAAGAAATTAAAATTCACTTTGGTTAAAAATCTGAATGTCCAAGCCTAGAATCCATTTCCTTTGAATACTTATTAAAATTCAACTCCATGGATGTTCATGAAAAGAGTCCAGAGTGGACAAACTCTGCCAGTGTGGATTACAGTTTCAAATGAATATTAGCCATCTTTTTAGAAGCATTCATTAAACCCAATTTTACAGTATTAATCATAAAGGACTCTGAGAGATGTCTTTAAGCTCATTAATGAAATTAATCCATTAATTGGTGATGGAATATATTTACCTCTAGACAAAAACATAATATTCCAACTATTATTATAATGACCATTATTATTTTCTTTTTAAAATTTGTTGTACCTTTTTAGAGGCACTTCAGTAACCATGTTGTTTCAGGACACAAAGGGCTATAGAGCATTGCCCACTCTGAATAGTCCTCTGAATGGGGCCTTTGTTTTGTGTGCTGTTTTGGTAGGAAATGGTTGCTATTTAGGTCTCCAAGAGGGAATATAAAACTATGCTCACCTAATCAAACAGACCAGTAAATACAGCAGTTAATCTGACAACTTCAAATTCCTGAATTGCATTTGGAGAAACAATTTAACACAAACAATCATTTAAAGCCTGCATTAATCATCCACCTTGGGTTACTAAGATGCATAATTTGTTTTCATTATTGCAAGCTCGTGGTTCTAAGTGACATTTCTAGCAGTTGGATGTTTTATTAAAACCAAAAGAGGAAAAAGGTGCTGTTAATCTTTTCCATCAACAGAGCTGTAAAATAAAAGCAGGGTTATCATAAGTATCAGAAGATAGACCTGTCAGAACTCCATGTCTGAAAAATGTAACTGTCTTAAGTATTTTACATAAGAAGAACACAATTGCTTGTGAACTAAATCAGCTATTGTTCTCCACGGTGGCAAAATGTTCCTTTCTGAGCAACCCTGCCTGGTGAATGTGAATCAGGAAGTATGGCTTGTTTTGATTGAATTATTAACATATCTACAATAGCTTCAGAGTTGCCTTGAACAGGTTCAGTGGGCACTTTAGAAACACAGCGGAGAAAGGGAAAAACATGTGCAACAAAAAATTCCACCTGACACTTCGGTGCTACACAGAATGGCTCTTTAAAACAGCAGCAGCAAAAGGCTTCTTCATTGGGATAAAGTCAAATATAAAGACATAACTGTTATATTTATGCCTTGTGCCTCTCAGAACAACAGCAACCCTTAGCAAACTTTTGCTTGTCTGTCCTTGCAATGTTGCAAGGTAGTTCGGCCAAAGCTGGCTGTGTTTGTAAAACATTACACAAACTCTTTCTTCCCTCTTAAAAAAAAAGAAAAAAACATCTTGGCTTTTAAAAGAGCCATTGTCACTTCTAGCTGAATGTTTATTTTACTGTCTCCTGCACAGCAGAGGACATTCCACCTATAAAGAGCAATTATATAGCACTGAGACAATTTGAATACTCTAATCAATGCTAGTTAAAGTGCAGATAAATAAATTTTTATAGTGCCAGGGCTCCTACCCTCCACAGAAATTATTGTTAATTTATTGAATCAATAATCTTGGAACAATAAATTATAATACCTTTTGTTTTACTAAACCCATCTTGCAGCATGTTTAAAAAGCACAGCTTTATAAATATTGCAACAGGCTAGGGGGAGATTTCCAACCAAGGCTTTGTGTCTGTCCCATTATGGAAAAGATTAAATTGTAAAAGCAAAAGAAAAAAAACCCAAAATAAACAACACAAACTTGAAGGTGCAGAGAAACTGAAAAAATAAATCCTTAAATACAGAAACTGGCTGGGTTGTAGCTCAGCCCTTTTGGGATTGTACTTTTTAACTCCTTCATTACTAGCCATGCTTTTATCAATTAATTTTTATAAAGTAGAACACACCTTTTAAAATACAAGACCAGAGACTGGTCTCCACTACAGCCTGACTTTGCAATAACTATTGACTTCAGCAGCACAGTTCTGGGTCTACATCAATCTAACAGTGATCATAGACTCGCCCAACAACTGAAAGTATATATATAAATATATTTTTGAAGCAACATCACCCCAAAAGATACCAGTGGAATTATTTTAACCTTTAGAAAACATCATTCAGGCTACTAGGTATCATGTAGATAGCACTGACTTCTTCATAAGCTTTCTTACTCTATATTTTTGCAATACCTATTTCAAGGAAACACATCCTTGGCTGGTAAGGTGCTAGAGAAACACAGTTAATCTTATTATGGACCTTGGTCGATGGTCTGGACCTTGTGGAAACGTTGCATGGATCTGTAGCTCACTGATTGCAGTTTGTATCAGTTCAGTAAGACGCTCAAACATCTTCTTGTGAGGAACTGGCGGTTTCTATTTACCTTTTCCAGATAAAATGAGCTGGAGCAAGGACTGCTGGCTGTTCTAGTGGGAACAGTTTCAGGACAGGAACAGAGATACACAGGAGGGTCTGTTTTTTACTTTGAATAGCTGGTTGTTCTGGGGTAAGGTGAGGGTTTATCTGGTGGTAATGAGAAAATTCCCCGTGAATTTAATGTGACAAAATTCCATCCCTGTTCTTTTTGACTAGTTACTGTCAAGATCTCAACACTGGGACACTTATTGGTGAGAACCAGACCTTCAGCAAGGTGTAAATTAGCTTAGTTGAGTAGGAATTAGTGATTCTGCACAGAACTGAAAGAGCTGAGCATTTAGTCCAAAGTCGGTTGATTCTGTATCCACGCTAAAGGAAAAAATTACATGAGTTGTTAGTCTGCTTCCAAACTCCTATTTTTGATGAAGGTTTGTCGAGCTGGAGCCACAGTCTCTAGCTTATGTAAGCTTCACTTATTACACAATGAGCTAAACATAAGTAAAAGTAGGCTGAATCATATGGGGATGCAAACCTGGCCAAAACCCCCAGAAATCTCTGAGGTGGGTGTGAGGAAAATCAGCTGCTGTAATTATGATGGTGGTTGTGGGGGATAAGGGAGCAACCAGATTTGGCTGAGTTTGAAGCAGTACTTTTTGATTTACAGACAGGGAGTGTATTTTGACTTGTCCTCAGATTGTTAATTTTTAACTCTTGCTGTTTGCAAGATTGCCAGCACGCAGACGGGAAGCATCCCTTCAAATCCTGCCCACAACACCAGGCAGCATCCATCCAGGGATAATTTTAAAATGACTCTTTTAGTCATTGGCAGGCTGTAGCCATTTTGTCTTGCTGTGTCTAACCCAGCTCACCACTGCTCTTTTTCTGCAGTCTGCCACAAGCCCCTGGTACACCGGGGCTGGAAGCTCCATGGAATCATGTCTTTTTATCCCCGCACCACGTGCTCCTTGGTCCTGGTGTTTTGACATCCCATCAACACAAAGGGCATCACCCCACATCCCATCAACAAAAATCTTCTGTGGGAGATTTTTACTGACATACCCACACATCTTTTTTGTGCTTGGTCTTAAGAATCCCTCACGGTGCTGAACTTGGCTCATATAGTCTGGGATGCTTCAGGAGTCCTTGGATGAAAGAAACTCCGTAACGAAAGCCATTTTCAGCAGGAGCAGTAGCAATTATTTTGGTCTTGAGGCTGCGCCATTAAAATCTATGGGAGTTTTGTCATTGATTTAATCAAGAAGAGGAAGCCCAGAGTAGAAAAGCTACATCCAAAATATAAATATCCATCATTTTTCAAATAGAACATGTAGGATAATGCACACTTGCAGTAATTTCTGTGGATAAGAACTCACAAGATAAATGGAGGTCCAAACTACTATTGTAAACTTTCCCTATATTTCACATTAAGCTCCTCTACTGTCTCTGCAGCAACTGTATACAATTATCTTCTCTCTAACAGCATCCACAAAGCAGATGTAATTAGGGATCTTTGGAGCCAACATATGCATATCTTAATTACAGAACCAATATGGGATACTATTTGTTCCAACATTTACCATTAAAAAAAAAAATCATGGACATCTAACTTAACAATAGTTATTTTCATGCTAACTTTGATTAGAATGTACTCAGCTAAACCACTCACTCTAAATATGATACTGAATTATTACCAGAGGAGGGGGGGACCATCCAGCACCTATCCTAGCTCAGAGAAGACAAGAAAACAGATTTTTCATCACATTGCACACTGAACAATCCCTTAGAACAAAGTAAGCATCTGAATATTACAGGATCAGAGCTGTTCACATACTCACAGCAGTTGTAAGTTGCTAACTAAGATGCAAGGGAAGGAAGAAGCAGACCCTTGACTGCATAATTTAATTAACTGTTTGACTTCTTGAGTTGCAAAAAAGTTTTCAACAATTTAGTTATCTTTAATATAGTACCTGAGAGGAAAAAAAAAAACAAAAACAAGGAGAAAGAGTTCCTGGGTTGCCAAGTACCTGGATTGTCAAGATCCCAAACTTTTCTTGTGAATCAAGAAACCAAAAATAGTCAACATGATGCATTGAAAAATTACATGAATTTATGAGATTGGATCAATATATATGAGCAAAGCAAAAAATGGCAAATACTGGGCGTGTAAGTACTTACTGCTCACATCATCTGTAGATCTTTTCTTGGAGCTGTCATCAATGATTTCTCTGGAAGTCTTTTTGCATCCTATATTTTCTGTAGTGGAAAGGACATCTCCATTCCATGGACTAATGCCTGCAGACAATGGCACAGGAAGCAGAAATGCTTAGTTTTCAGACTCTAGTCTGAGACTAATCTCCTCATTCTCCATTTCTCCCTGTGAAGTTAGGAAATATTAACACTTAGTTTCCTCAACAGGTGGTGTTTGCAAGCATGATAATTCCGCAGTGATCATATGCTTCACAAATGATTAGTAAATTAAACAAGCCATTTCTACAAATCCAGCAGGCTTCTGCACAACAGAATTATTTTTGTTAGGAGTGAGTAAACTACAATAAAAGCCCCAGTTATTTATCTCTTAGAATAAATTAAGACTTTACAATTAATACTTCCAATCTCCTTATTTGTTTTCTGGTTCAAACTCTTTATCCTGTACTTCCAAATTTCCTACTTTCCTTAATCTAGATATGTTTATAACGTTTTTCTTTTTTTCAGGTTTTTAATGCTACTTGTTACAGAGGACCCGTATCTTCCTAGCAACACTGAATAACCTCTGTTTATCTTTAGTGGTAGAAAGATCAATCTTTTTGAATATATAAGCGTGAAGACTAGAGAGTTGCACTAGAATAACGTTCACTAGTTGATATGGCACAGGCATTGGTGTATTTTTCTTCTTTCAAAATGATTTCTGATTATTTCTATGGGGTTTATTAGTTTTGGTTTTTTTTCCTGACTGGATTAAGCAAAGTTTTGTCTTATGGAAATTGCATGAGGTCACTTGGATTATTGCTATCCATATTCTACCAGTGCACTGACTGGGTAAGGGATTAAGGTTTGGGACGTATCACCTCAAGATCAGTGGCTGGGCAAAACAAATGGCTGTGACAACTCTAAAACATAATAAACATAGTGAATGTGACAAGGAGAGAAAACTAAAGTGATGTAGTAAGTTCCAAGACATATATCTGTTACTAATGGCGTTACAGAACAAGACTGAAATGTAAAGAACATGTAGCAGTTTTTAAAATTTGTGAAGTTCTAGATAAAGAACAATATTATTTTCCCCATCTACTTTCTGCCACCCATACCAGTCAGCATACGCTCAGCATTTTGCATCTCCAAAAGCACATACAAATTAAAAAGAAATACTGTGACTGATATCTAAGAGGCAATGCATAAATATCCAGTAAGCAGAGCTCAACCCTCAGAGGACAAGCTGACAACATGCCTACATGCTGACAACATGCCTACATGCTGACTAGGGAAAGCAGAGGAGACCTGGAGCAGAGTATTTGAAGGGAAGGTGATTTCTCCAGTTACAGGGTACAACTGCAGTAAGAGCAAGAGCAGGTTGACTGCTCTCCAGTTCATTGCCAGCTCTTAATCAAAGCCTCAGGGCACTGTTGAAATGGGAGCATTAAATAATACTAAGGAATAGTAGAGGACAACTAGGATCCCAAATAATTTCCTTCCAACTGTGAGGGTAATGCATGTCCTTCAAATGTCCAACATCTGACTCTTGGCTGACATGGTGGGCTGATCTATACAGATCACATCCAGCATAGGATTTCATCTGAATGCTGTCTGGGCACCCTTAATTGGATGACAACAGCAACTCTCTTCTCTTTTTACCACCTTGGATCACATAATGGCAGACAATATTCAGGTACTTCATCAGCTGTTTACTTGTCAGGACTGAGCAGGAAAGTGCAGGAATGCCAAGTGTCCCTCTTATGCCTTTTTCCTAACCTAGAGATATTCTTTGTTTACCAGCCAAAGAAGTTTTTCAGGGTCAAAGAGCAGTCTGGATCCTTAGTGCACTGAGATCCTGCAAGCCAGTGAAGGAACCGTGCATTCCCATGTTTTTCAGCTTCCCACTAACACTGTTTTGGCCTTGAGCAGACTTCAGCCATTGCTTACGAAGGCGCAAGGGCTGGGACAGGGAAGGGAAGGAGTCACTTCCCTCAGGGCTCTCCCCCAGGCTCAGGAAGGCGTTCTCCCGCTGGGGTGAAGTGATGCTGTGGCACACTTGACCATCTTGAGCTGCCCCATGCCCCCACCCCTTCTCTTCTGCCTTCAGGGCAGACAAGGAGCAGATGTACACTCCTGCTTGGGCTGCCCCCAGCCTGCCCTCAAAAACACTGCCATGGCTGCACACAGTTGGCTCTCTCCAGCCTGGCATGCCAAAAAGCTGGAGGTGGGAAGTGCTTCTGGCCATGCATGAACACTCAGCACAGCAGACTCTGCTGCCTCCTTCCCAGCTGTGCCCTGGCCAAAGGAAGCCCTGACACTGCCCCCAGTTATCCAGCTCCCCATGTCAAATGTTCCTCTCTAAACCACCAGCCAAAGTCTGTTTTTAATACAGCCTTACGTAAGGCAAGGAAGGGAACAGGGCAAAGAAGTACGAGCTCATGGTGATATTTCTTGCTTAATATGATTGTGTTAATTCCTTGTTTCTCCAGCAGCTGAATCATCTGTGCCTCCTCTGGGATGTGGCTCCAGCTGCTGTGAAACCTAGTGGCAAAGGCAGAGCTGATTAACTGCGGGCCCTCCTGCTGCTGAATCCAGTCAGCAAACCATGTATGGGCCATTTTCCCAGCAAAATTTGTCTGTTTATTGAAAATCATAGCTGAATTTCCTCCTGCTTTCCCCTCCTCCCTCCCTGCCACAAAAGAAGCTCCCATAGTCAGAATGGTATGGGGAGGGCAGCAGCAGGAGCTGACTTCTGCCTGTGCCCTGCTACAGGTGCCACGAGGGCTTAGGCTAAGGGAGGGAGAGCAATATGGGTCTCACCTACTGTCCGTGAGAGTTATGTTTGAAACTGTCAGGGGAAGAGCCCCAGAGGAGCCCTGTTAAAATCTGGATTGCCTGGAAACCACACAGTCTCAGTGGCTGACCAGTAGACTGAGGCCACGAGCAGCTGGCCCTAGGGCACACCAGGTTCAGTGGCTGAGTGGGGGCGTCTGACCAGATTGCTCAGCACTGAACAACAAAACAAAACCTTACAGATTGCAGCTTGATGACTGCTGCATGGCCTGCCCTTCCTTGCACAGGAGACAAGAAAAATCCCTGTGTGATGCAATTGTTTTCCTTTGGCTTCTACAGCTGGTGGCATAACAAGCTTCCTCATCAGACACCGGCCGCAGACAGCAGTGACCTGTGCTGGTCAAACTGGAGATGAGGGATTGCTCTATTCCTGGGCTATTCGAGGGGCCCATTTTTATTGCTACAGGTAGATCGAGAGTTGCTTTGAAATCTGACTGATCCAGTGACTCGGTTGCCCAGAAGAGGACTTCGAAATACTCAGCCTGTCTGTTTTTGAAAATGACTGTCACAACGTGCCAGTAACCCCTATTTGATCTGAGGCTGCCCCTTGCATGTCCAGGCAGGCAAGTAATGTAGAGCCAGGCCAGGGAAAACAGCACCAATGTAGACAGCAGTGGAGGAAAGCTGGTTGCAATGTTTCACCCTGAAGTCTGTTTTGTTATTAAAAAAACAACTTTTTTTTCTTTAAAAATCAGAGCATTTTGCAAATAACTGTTCTGCTCTTTAAAGAGTCTTCAGTTTAAAGCAATTTTGTTAACTGTTAGATTTCCTCCTTTTCCTTGGTTTTTTATTTTTTTTAATTCTTTTTTTTTCCTCATTGAAGAATGTGGTGAGAGGCTGGGGGACACTTACTTCTCAGTTAAAACTAAATTTTGTTTGTTTCTTTGTTTTAAATAGTGATAAAAAATAAAAATAAGTACACGTGGAAAAAACAATCAAATTTCAACCAGCTTCAGAGCCACCAGCTTAGTTACACTGGCTGATGTGCAAACACATACAGTACACTAAATTATTTAGATTGACAGATATATGTCAGATATATCATGATGCAACTTGTACATCAAAAATAGTTAATAAAAAGAAGTGTCTTTTTAGTATGATAGCAGAGAGCAGCCGTTACAGCTGCACTTCAGGTAAGCTGGAAAGGCCACAGTAGCCTGTACACAGAGACACACCTTTCCAAAATGACCAGCAAAACCGAGGGATTGCAACAGCATCGGGCCTCAGCATCCAAGCTGCATCACTCAGCTGATGCACAGCAGCTGGTGGGTCCATGGTGATCTGGTTGTACGTCTGAACTGTTGCGTTCAGAGCTGAATCGAGGTTCAGGCTCGAATTCAAGTGCACTGAAATCACACAGCCAAACAGCTGAAAGTCCAACCCAACACTAATGCTCATGACACTCATTATGTCCCTACAGGGAGCAATTAGTGAGGCCTGTAACAGGCAAAAAGAAAGGTGATGTCCTCTGTTTCAAAAAGCTCTAATTTCATGGCAAGACAATAGGAGATCACTAAGAATAAATTAGAACAAAACCCCACGGCTGGAAAAAGGGGAGCTGGGAACTAACTTCTATTCACATCCTTGGTGTGACTTTGTGATTCTTGATCATCTCAGTTTCCCTGACATATCTTTGTGTTTTCCAAAGGGGAACAAAAATCTTGACTCTTGCAGTTAGTTGTTAATGATTGCAGAGCACTTTTAACTAGAGGGAAAATCTCGGCTGACACTATGAAAGCACAAAGGGACCATAATAAAGCCTAGCTCTTTGCTCAAGGTTACCCTACTGTGACAGTCTCTGGCGGGTGCAGGTGGCTCTTGTTCACACCTTTGGCCCCTGGCTTTGGCAAAATGTCACCTGGAGAGTTTCTGGAGCATTTCTGGAATGTCTTGAATGCCAATTGCATTTGAGCAGTTGGTGCAGAAGCCTCAGTAACACCTGAGACACAGAGCAAGCCACCAACAGCTCCAGATACCTGGCAAGCATAGCACTGGCACAGTGATATCTCAGTGTTTAATCTCTGGCTGAACACAATCAGACAGGGCTGGAGTCAAAAGGATTTTTAGATGTTGTATTCAGAGAGAGTTCTGTATCACAGGGACAGAAGATCATCTCTAGTGGATCTGTGGTAGAGATCCTTTGTTTTTCATGTGGAAGGATGACAAATATTTTATGCGCAAGACCTTTTAATGTCAATGTGGCCACAGGAAACGGAGAAGTTTAAATGGAGGACAACAGGACAAGCAAAATGTGACATGTTGTGCTGCTTATTAAAAGCCAGTGAAGATGGGGCCCAACAGTTTCATACAAAGAATGGTTTATATCAACCAATGAGTAATTTTAAATTTCCTGCCTGAGTCATTTTTTGGTATCTTTTCGTCCTGTCTCTTTGTCACTCTCCATTGAACTGAAAAACAGAAGCATGATCGTGTTAAAAATACTTTTCTTCCTTTGTAAGGAAACCCTAGTGACTCCAGATCTCTATATAGCACCACACCACCGTGGTTCACCACGGGCACGCCAGCCACTGAGAGCTGAAGCTGAAAGGTCATGCTAAGGGTTTTCTAAGTTATCTGGGGCTGTGAAAAATAAGGCACTTGCTAACTCTGAAGAATAATTTAACTGAATACACTTGCCCTGACCTAAAGGTGCTACCTTTGGGAATGTTTCATATTTTGACACACAGAATTGTTGAGCATCCAAAGACACCAACCTGGCCCTCACAGTAACAGAACAAGTTCTGCCTCTCCGCAAACCAGGCTCTCACTGCATCACTCTCTGCACCCACATACACTCAGCTTCTCCCTGAGCACTGATAGCAAACAAAGCAACACTCAGGGGACTTCTGTGATGCCTAGAATACTTCTGACAGACCAGCAATACACAGTGGTCCAGGAAAACCAATCTCTCCCCTTTATCCACAGAGAACAGCTCTACACCAAGGTGCTACATTCACCCACAAAAACCCCATAGAGAATTCATGTGCTTAGGCTAATAGCCTTTAATTAAAAAAAAAATAATAAATAAAAAATCAGGTTTCTTGCCACACAATACAATAAAAATGCATGTTTTTCTTCTTAAACACATTTTAGCTTTTGTGAGCTTGTGTGAAAAGACCCCATTATTAAGCCTGAGTTATTTAAGCAATATTGGAAGTGCCCCTGCCCTTTTGTTAATTTTCTTGGCTTGGTGCACACATGGCATTTGTTTTATATCATGTGTGGAACTTGCTTCTTTAAAAAGTCTGCAGGTTTCAAATTCCTCTGCTTTTGATAGATGTACTGTATGTACTGTTAGGTTTAAAAAAAGTTACAGGTGGCTGCTATTTTTCCCAATTCAGTCCACAAAAGCCTCTTTATTAAAAGAAGTCCTTAATGAAAAAGAAAAGTAGAGCTACTGTATGTGAGGTTGCAAAGAACTCTGGTGGAAATATTCGGTGTTTACATTTTGCTGAACTATTTATACTGTGGACACATACTACACTAAAGGCTCTCTTTTCCCTGCATAATAGAAATCCTTGTGACTGAATTCTATATACTTAGTATGGTTTACATTTTTTATCCAGCCTTACCACATTTTATTCCACCGTGCTTTCTACACGACTCTGTGAGTCTGTAGCAGAGCTGTATAATAGCAACACCTTCTGGAAGAAGGGAGACACTGGAGAATCCTTTCGGATTCCTGCAGCTTGTTGCGCTTACCAGCCAGAGTACATTACTAATAAGGCAGAAGCTCAGAATAATAATTAAAATACATCACTGACTGTATGTGCATTTATTGTTTCATTTAGCAGTAATTGAAAACTCCGTGGTTATTTTTTTTAATATCTCTTTCAGAGCCTTTTTGTTCAGAGTACTTTTAACAATTAATATTTGGTGTTTTAATTACACCAGATTTATGGGTCTGAGTCTCTACTCTGCACACCCTCTGTCTGATGATATGAAAAAGTAGAGGAGCACCCTTCTGCTTGGTGGCAGCAGCCACCTCTTCCTCCTCAGAACAGCATGAGCTTCCAGCACGAAGAGGAGCATTCCCAAACCCTGCAGCAGAGCTCCCGAAACCACAGGCTGGCAAATGATGTGCAGTGGCCTACATTTAACATCAGCCGAGTCTTACAGTCTTAGATGAGCACCACAGCCTTCCTGTGTCTTTATAAACGAAACTCTGCCCCTGAAGAGCCTTTAACTGCTCTTGGCATTGGGGCTTTTAAGTTTTTGCCAAAAAAGACAGGCGGCCCTTTCTGAGTGTTGCTAGAAGACAGCTTTGCAAGCACAAGTAGGAAACAGAGGGTGGGTGGCAGGAGGACTCCTTTAACTGCCTTTAACTTCAATCTATGGCAATATTTTCTTTTGCAAAGTACTGCAGAGAGATATCATTACAGCAGCAGTAGTAGTAGTAACAGCAGTAACAATAATAACAATACCACCTCTAATTAGATCTTTGAACGGAGGTGCAATCATCTTCACACCACTGCTGTAAAGATGAGTTCTGCTAGAGAAACAGGGAGAGAGAACTGAAGTTCTTGGTGAAAGGCACTATCAAAGGACAAGAGGTAAGGAGAGGGACAAAAGAACTTCCACATTTAAACTTTGAGGCTACACATTTCAAGCACAGAATTTGCTTTAATGGTACCAAACTAGTGAACGATCTTATTCCAAAACAGTGGGCGTTAATCAGAAGAAGGATTATTAAATCCTGCAACATTCAGTTGGCTTGGAGGATGCAGGACTGAGAGTCCAGATGAGCCTCATAAACCTGGATGCCTTTCCTCAGACAAGGCAAGTGACAGCCTGGTTCTTCCTGATGAGCAACCCAGGGTCAGATCTGACAAGTTTTGATGATTTTACAAAGTTAATACAAGATTTCCATTTTGCTTTTAATTTTCAAATGGTGGGTCTCTGAGCAAAATTTGCCTGCATTCCTTGCTTTGACACTGTGTTTCTGTATCTTCCATGCCTCATTCACATCCTTGGTCAGGATTTCATTTTTTGGGCTATTCCTTTTCTTTCTGCACACCCTTACTTGTGTTGGCTCTTGCCGTGCCAGCTCCTGCCCACCTAATAAAGCAGCCAGTGTACTGCAAAGCGTGCACAGTGCAGCCGTCATCCACAAAACACTCTGACTTAGCTCACTCCATTATGCAAAACAGCTCCGAGGAGAAGCCTTCTGGGAAATGCAGAAACAGATTTTTTCGTGATGGAAAAAAAAAAAAAAGGCCTGCAAGGTATGTTTAGGTGTGTCGGGGGAGGGAAACTGTTTAAGAAAACTAGTTTGTCAATGGTTTTCATGATATATCTGGTTCTGGCAAAGCGTTTGAGGGCTAGCGGTACCCACAACTGCCTAGCATGCAGTACACCCCTCCCCAGCTAATCATGGCAAACACACTCCACATCTTTCTAAGTAACTCCGTGTCTGTACCTTAAAAAGCAGGGATCTGTGGCATGATCCTGCATGAGGGCAGAATGCACAGCATTAAGGAACCCGTGAGGGGCTGCGGGCAGCTGCTCAGTGTGGCCAGGTGAGGATAACTATCGGAGCAGGATAGGGAAGGCCATATGGCACCAGCTGTGCTCTGGCTCCCAGCAGGACAACCTCTCCTCTCATGAATATAATTTCCACAGCGTGCACAAGAGTGATTCGCTATTGCAATAAGCTGTTCCTGTCCTTTTCCTCACCTGTACCTGTCACCTTCGGGCTGCTGAGCTATCACACAATAGAAAAAGACAGTGCAACGAAAACTGCAAGCTCCGAGCCCTACACTGTGAAGGTGCTCCCTGCTGCCACCGAAAATGAGCACGAAATTCTGTAGGGAAGCCTCTTCCCTGCCCCTTCTGCTTCACGTGAAAAATGGCTGTGTCTGCCCCCCACACCTGTAAATGCCAAGAGCCGTGAGGTGATGAGCCAGCAGGACTGCCAGGAAGTTGCTGAAGCCCTTCTCTCCGGTTCTGCCAGCCCAGCCGCACTCCGACTGACACAGCTCCAGAATATCCCCTGAGCTGGGGAATGGGTTAATCCCAGGACGAGCGGAGTTTGTGACAAACCAACAACTAGACTGAGAATCCCAAGCGGAATTTTAACACGTCTGGCCTGGGATCCTCAGTCGTTGATAATGACAGGCATTACCTGACCCAGCCAGCTCGGGGATCGCGATAGCTCTTCTCAAGAATTTGCAAATCGTTCTCCAGTTCCTGGCTCCTTCCCTCTGACTATCTTGGCAGCCTGTTCTGGCAGCCAGACTATCTCACCTAAGACTTCTCCAGCTGGTGAAGCATCTTGGCGCTCCTGCCTCTCCATGCCCACACACTTTCATCAACTTCAGCAGTAACCCTTTTAAGTGTTATCTCGCAGCCCTAATTACTTCAAATACATTTTCTGTCTGACGGCGTCGGACAGGTGGAAACTGAGCGCCATCTATTGCTAACTAATAAAAGGCTGCTTTGGTAAAGACGCGACAACAGCCCTTTTCCGAAGGGAGCCTCGGCTGCGGGATTCCTGCAATCCAGCAGCAGCATCCCCACGGCCGCCAGAATTCTACTTTGAATTGATGGTTAAAGCCTTGCAGCTTCCCAGAAAATACATCTATAAGTTCGGGATGTTTCCCTAGCTAATTTCTTCAACCTGGAAATATTGTGAGAACCAGCTTTCCTGTAATATTTGTATAATTATGTAATTAATATTGCCCTGAAATATTATGGCATTAATCTCTCTCTGGTATTTATATCTAACACAGGCAAACTATAAAGCTGCTCTCTACGCAGTTTGTAGTCCCAGGCCTTTAGCAATGCTGGCTGTACCCCCTTTAGAACTGTGAGCAGCCGATGTGAAAGATGTGAGTAATCTCCAAGGCAAGCATCTTCTCACCCTCATCTGCAGCCAAGGAGCACTCCAAGAACCTGAGGAAGAGAGTCAGGTCAGCGTTGCCACTGGTGGGAGGAGGACTCGGTTTGTAACGAGACATTAATGTGAAGCGGAAGGTCATTTTCTTGTCAAAGGTCTTGGGACTTCCCTGCATGGGATAAAATAATTTATAAATGCATATCTCTAATAAGACAAAAACTCTGAAAATACTATCAAGACTATAGGGTGGGCAGATTTGCATGACAGAAGCAAAAGCTGTATCTCTTCTGATTCCCATACGACTTTTGAATATATCTGATGGGATGCTAATTGTTAGCACCAGATGATGATGCTGTTAATTTCTGCTTCTCACTTTAAGAAACTATTGCAATCTTTCCCACAAAAATGCAAAGATTTGTAGTGAGGACAAAGTTAGGAGGATTGATGGATAGAGATCTGAAAACACTAAACCCAAGAGCTGATATACATGAGCTGCAGAGATCAGGAACATGTTATCTATCTCTGTGATGTTTCTAGTAGAGATGGCTGCAAAGATTCCTGAGAAAAGGAGAGAGTAAAGAGGACAAAAAAAGATGAGCAACACCACTTCGAAGTGTCTGCAGCCACAAAGTTGGGACATCTTCAAACTGCTGGAAAAAAAACATCCCTGATACAGCGTAAACAGCTGTGTTGGTTGCAAACCCCATAATACCTGCTACCTTTTTTTCTAAAGCTCTACATGCCGTAGAAGGGGAAAATTATTTTTAAACATTATTTTTTAGCACATATGAGGGAGATGAAAGGTTAAATATGAGTATCAGGCAGTTTAAAAACAGAAAAGCCAAGGAAGAGAGATGTTTGGTTTATTTTACAAAATATCCTTAGGATTTTTAAGGTTGTTCTGAAGGGTTCTAAGACCTCATGATTTTGGGTTAGGCTTTATTACTGATTCTAAAAAAGTCAACTTAAACTGTATAATCAGCACACTAATGACTCCTTGCTTTTTGTAAATTAATAAAAACTGGTTTTCCTCATAAACAACAGAAAGGGGAGCAAGAAATCAAAAGAAGAATTAAATAATTCAAATTCAGTTGTGTTCTCTTTGAGACTCTGGGATTCCCTCCGTTTAATATCTTGTAGCCCAGACTATTATTCACTGCTGCCCAGAAGGTAGGAGACCACTTTCATCTCCCAATATGTGTTAGGGGAACATGGCCTGGTTCACATGGCTCTGAGGCTGAGCCTGTCCCAACAGCTTGGACTTTGACTCTGTTCTCTCCCCATCTCTTTCCGTCTTCACAGAGCCTTGCAGCAGTGGCAGCAATCAGATTGTCCTGTCAGCATTGCCAGGAGGAGAGAAGGTATGAGCACAGCTTTATTATGGACCAGATCTCACCCATCCACTGGCCAGGTCGAATTGAGAGCAGTATAAAGGACAAGGCAGGACAGACTGCAGTGGAAAATTTTTCCAAATCTGTTAGTGGCTGCTACTTGTACTCAAGGAAAGAGTGGCGGTCCTTAGACAGGATCCCCAGTGGGATGAAGAGACACTGAAGTGGAGGCATGTGTTCCTGACAGGACACCTACACACTGACTCAGCTCTGACACACGGTAGGTACGACTTTACGAAGACACTTGGCCAATCCATCACCTTTCTGGCAGAAAAGCACGGGGGGTTCAGGAGCAGCAACCCCGCCCTGTGTCTGCTGAGGGCATCCTCCCACCAGGAGAATGTCACTGAACACACCATCATAAAGGCTGAATTTGGCTGAAATTCAAACAGCAAAGAATTAAAAATTACTTTGTTATGCATCTGGATATTGCTGGTAATAATCTGGGGAGTAGTAATGAAAAAACAGAGAATGTGGTGTAAGAAACTAAACTTACGAGGTAGCACTCATGGGATTAAGATGATGATGGTTGTGGTCCACTCTTATGTAGACTGTCCCAAATGCTCCCCTTTGTACATTATTTCAGTATAAGAGGAATTTTATTTTGGATTTTGTTTGGTTTGGAAGAAACATAGTACTAAAGCTTTTAAATAAGTACAAAATTAATTAATACTGTTGTGTTTCTTGGCAGGACCAATATAGAAGGTTTCATGTTGAAATACACTACTATAATACTACTACCTCTGTTCTCTGTATTTGGTTTTTTTTTTTAAGAGGACAAGGTGCTGGATGGCAGGGGAAAGAGAGAATATTTTTTTGTTTGGAGGGTTGACCTATTTTTTTTCCAACACCAAATTTAAAGCTGGGAAGGTAAGCAGAACAAGATCCAATTTCCCAACCTATCAGCAAACTTCTCAAATCAGATAAATAAGTGGTTATGGGTTAAAGCAAAAATGGTTACAAATTACCTTCTGGAGAGGTACTCCAATTCTGCTCCAAAAAGTAATGCGGTAGAAGCAGTTATGGATGAAGGAAGAATATTCGAGTTTAAAACAAATCACGGTACATTACAAAAGCTCTGCAAAGCCTGTTCTAGCTCACACAAACTCCCAGGGCTGTCAAGAAAACACCAAAGACCCGAGTCGCCTGGGATCAGTAAGTTTAAAGGCAATCTGTTCTTCCTGAGCTATGAGAGTCCTGTGAGACTAGGACTCCGTTCCAAACTTCTGCTAACAGCAATGCCAACTAGGAGCATGGTGAATTGTGATTTCCCCAGCATAGCTGTGCCAACTGAAGCCCCAAATGACTCCGTTGTTCTAGCAAAAAAAAAAAATGTGCTTTTCCTTGTACAACTTTTCCTGTGCGGGGCTGTGGCCAGGTATGGTTTTACTGTATAAACACCAAATGCAGCTTCGCTGGCAGATCCGCAGCCGTCTGTCTGCACTGATGAAATGCCCCTAAGCACAGGCATAAGAGCGCAGTATGTCACACTTAGGTTGTAAGCAGGGCTGAAGGTTGATTATGTACACCAGGTCTAAAAATCCACTGCTTCCTCACAGAGGCTTTGCTGTTCTCTTTGCGGTGTTGTGTTTACTCAGAGGGAGCTGTTATGAACTGAAAATATGCAAGGTTATTTTGTTTTTCTTTTGTGCATGGAAAACAACACTTCTTGCATTCCCTACAATTTCAAGGGAGGGGAGAACTGCACACAGCCCTCAATGGACATCTTTCTTCAGGTAGGAAGAAAGAGCCAAGCAGGCATCTCAAGTTAAAAGAATAATTTGCTTAGAAAGTTAGAACTGTGATAAAGAACCTAGAGTCATTCTGCCCGTGGAAATCAGAGGGGTCACAATCTGATTGCTGGAGACAAGCCAGGTTTTAGGTGCAAGCTAAATGAAGAAAAGTTGGGAGTTCAGTGTTTTATCAGGAAACAAATGTTCCTGCAGTTCAGGCATTTGAAAATCGCATTAACCTGGAAAAGCAAAAGCAGGAACAAGCAGATATGAATGTAATAGATACTGACTGCAGTGGCTCCGGGGCAGATGCCAGCTCTTACTTCTGCAGTGGAGGTCACAGAAGAACCTTTTTGGTTCTTTTTTTTTTTCATTTTTTCTTTCAAACCAGCATTACATCGTGTGCTTAAGCAGCAAAAATAATTCACTCGTGAGCAGGAAGGAAGAGACCAGACACGGGTCTTGCTCTGTATGTCTCAGCCACTTTACCACATCTTGTACACCCAAAGATTATCTGGTCAGTTGAACACTTGTGGTGACACGTAAAGGAGCAAGAAGGCAGCAGCAGAATAACCTCCTTGTGGAGGAGACTCTCCTGCAGGCACATGGAGCAGGGCCAGCCAGACCACATCCTCACCTGGCCAGGCAAGAGGCCACAATGCCCAATTCTTCACTAACACACAGGCACCAAAGGGCTCTTGCAGTTACGAGCTGCACATGCAGCCAGGCAGTTTTGGAGCTGAAAGATTTTGGGTAAGTCATTGAACTGCAGCTCAAGTCCATCTTTGAAGCAATAACTAAAGTGTTGTTTTTTCCACAGATGGCTGCGGGGTTTCCCTGTTGTGTGGGCTTGGGTCAAGATCACAAAGCTAAACACAGTAAATTCTTCAAGTCTCACCTGTGTGGATTCTTTTACTCTGTGCTGGTTAGTGGGATAAAAGAACTTTGTATTTGCAAAACAGCTGGTCCTCAATTAGGAAAACTGCATATGCAAAAATTATGGCCACTAGACACGTAGGCACAGAAACCTGACTTTCTGGAATAGACTCCAAAGTCCTTCTTGCAACTCGCCTTCCTCCCCTGAGGTTCAAGTTGTGTTTGGTCCCCACGCACAAAGGAGAAGGGCTTAAACTGGCCAGACACTCTTATGCAAAAACATAGCACTATGCCCAGATGCCTGATGACGGTATAATTAATTTGCTTCTGAACTCTCATAATCCCAGAAGGTATCACCTGGGATTCGGAGTGGAACATTTAGGCAATGCAAACTCTTCCAAGGTTAGGTGAAAATGAGCTGGGTGTTTATTTGTTTAAACCAGAACCCATACTGTAGGCTGACAAGGCCTGGAATTATAGAAGGTTTGGCCATGCATAAGCTTGATTTTTCTTGCATTTAAATGTCACTGTCAGCTGTAGGCAGTGTTCCAGCTTGTGAAGTTTTACTGAAACTGGAAGCAACACTGAACTTGGCAGAAATGTGATTGTAGGGTTTAATTGAAAGAATAAGCCTGCTATTACAAATTAATGTGGAGAAGGCAGCCATGGTGAAATCTGTCTTCAGGTCCATATGGTCCTCCACTGCTCATGGATCATACAGCCTGTCATGCCTTTACCCTCACAGGAGTCACTTGGTTTCCGGGGAGCTATTACCCCATTTTACAGCTGGAAAATAGGAGCTAGGAGGGTTACCTGTCTTGCTCAAAGGCACAGAAAGGAACTGACCAAGGATAACTGCTAATCTCTTCTTCCTTTCCAGATTGCTTATAATTTTTCCCTAAAGAAAATCATTTCTCGGTTAAACTTATATTATGGGCTGCAGAGAAGTGCATATTATGCACACCAAGAGAAGCAGTGTCTTTCAAAAATAAATCATTACAAGCCATCCTGGTTTTGCCATTTACTGTAATTGCAGTTTGATTTTCAGTTTTCCCATGAAGAAAATCTTATGACTGAATGAAGTAGTAACTTAAAATATTCTTGGTTGATTACTGATTATCTGTGGGTTATAATTTCTTTCTTCCCTGAAAAATTACTTTTATTTTTTAAAATGAAAACTGTAACACTTTCTGGCTACCAGCTCTTCACAAAAATGGAATTATTTTTCCTGACAATATCTAGTTTATCAGAGAAAAAAACAGGTTAAAAAACTCTACAGCAGACAAATTTTGCCCTGAACTTCTTATATAATTTCATGAGAGTTTCACTGAGTCAAGCATTGGCTCTCCTTCACGCTGCTTAAATTTCAGTAACAGATAATAAAGCCTTGTTCATGCTACTTTCTCTTTCCAGGAAAAAGTTGCCACAAAGAGGCTGTGAGTCTTGGCAGAGATATGCATGTGTTCAGAAAATAAAGTTGGGGTTTTAATATAATCTTATTCTGCAAAATTGGGGGCAATTCCCTTTTGTCAGGCTGAAGTTTTGCCTTACTGACATCCCTCTTAACTCCTGGGTTGTGTTATCTTAGTACTAAAAAACTCGTCAATATTACATGTATGCAAAAATGGGGAAATAACATAGATGTTGATTTTTTTTTGGTGTTGAAATGAGAAGGAAATGTGGAATAAGGAGCCTTCCTTTGTGCCACTTGGATATACCAGCATAAGGGAATCCTCCCAAGGGACTCTGAGAGCTAAAGAGCTAAGAGGTGCAATCAAGCTCCAAGATTCACCCTAGTAGATGTAAGAAATTGCAAGGTAGGAACTCAATAACATTTATCTCTCAAAACCAGGCAGCCATCTGACCTAAAAATGTGCTGATTGGTTATGGCCCATATGCATAATACCAGCCTCAGCAACAAGGCTTTCATGCACATATTGTTAAATAAGCCTCTGCCCAGGCTGGCAGATTGCAGTCTGGATTCCCTGAAATAAAAAAATAAATATATAAATTGTGCTTTGCCTCTTTAGGAAGTCATACTGCATGAGGGAAAAAGTGCAGCATTTGGGGTCTCACTGGATTCCTTCAATGACACCAAAAATACAGGCAATCAAGTTAGGTAATACTATGTCTTTAACTTGTTTGTTAAAAAGAAGCCTTATTTCAGGAACATGATGGGACCAAAAGGCAGAGGTTCCTCAATCAGAGTTCTTCCAGTGTGCTATGCAAGCAAAGCCTACATTCCCCAAACTGTGTTTCTTTGCTCCTTCACAAAAACATGCACAACACCAACTTTCTTTGCTTCCCACCTTAACACACACAGAAGCTACAAACTCAGCAGCCTGAGAAGTCCTTGGCACAGCCATTGAGAAATCTGAAGACGTCTGGATTAGTGACTCACCAGCAGCTATTAGCACTTCCCAGCCTAACACAGGCACTGATGATGAAGATATCAAAATAGAGCAAAGGGAAATGTCATTTCTCTCAGCAAGGCAATGTGTCTTGGATAACCAACTCTTGTGTCAGCTTCACAAGCCAAATAATGACTTTGCAAGTGGAACTGTGTGGCGACTGCTGCCACCTGACAGCAAAGTAAACATTTTGATCACAACAAAATGAGGACAGGTGGGATCTGTCCCCGCTGCTGAGGGACTGACCCACTTCTTCAAAGGGAGAACCCTCCATGGAAAAGGGATTGGCAGCTGGGATTAGGGAGGATTTCTAACCTTGAACTTAGATCAGGCTGAACTGTTTTTTCCTAAGGAGCCATAAAAATATTCTACCTGCAAAAGGAAGGAGTAGCAAAGGGTACCTGTGCTATGAGTTATGCTTAGAGGTTGGTATTTGTGGGAGTGCACTTTCAAGACAGGAATATAAACAAGAGACAAACTTCTCAGATTTTCTGTTCTTTGCATGATACAAGGATAGATTCTGCAGTGAAGGATGAGAATGATATGAAGTTTATAAGCATTTAAAAGCACTGTGATTCTTAGCTGTTAGGATCCAGAACAATAGGATGGTCAGAACCCCATCCCTAAAGGTTAGAGATCCTAGGACAGTAGGCTGATCTGTGACATTTTTCTGCAAATTTTAAAGCAGTAAGGTTTCCTAAACAGATGGGCGTATTTTCCAGTCTGCTCTAGTGAGTTTTCAGACATGCCCTCATGATGAAGATACAAACTCTTCAGAAGGTCCTTTCATAACCAACCTGGGACTTCACAGCGAAGCAAATATTACGGACTTCACTCAGGCACAAGGTTTGTATGAGTTAAAGGAGGGTTAAAAAAAAAATTAACCCAGAATTCAGCAATGACTTAAGCAAGGTCTGTTGTATAAAAGTTTCAAGAGCCATAATAAAAGCATCTAGCACCTGGGAGATACTCAAATCCTGACATTTCAAAAGGGCTGATTTCTTAACTGGCTGCAGTTCCTTACAAATGCTGCTGTGGGTAAGAGAGCAGCCCTGCTCTTCCCATGTATGGCATCTGGGTCTGGGCATGTGCTTTTGCCTTCCTGTGGCCAAGCAAGGATCTGGTCACCCTGCAACTGGTGTAGTGCCAGCAGTGCCACAGAGGGGAGGTCGGGAATAGGCCAGCTGGAAAGGAGTGGAGCCCTTCTCTTCATCACACTCAGAGCACAGAAGTCACCTCAAGTTAGGTTCTGAGCTAATACCAGTTGTAGTCTCTGATGAAACTGGTGTTTCCGCTGGCTCTGCTTGGTGATGAACTATGTAAACACCACCTAAAAGGCAGCTACATCAAAGTCTGTTTTCAGACTGTGGTGTGGTACATTAGATGAATTTCATCCCTGTCAAAATGAGTGTCAGAACTGCCCTGGCTGTTCTATGGGGGATGGTGTTTCTGGTAGCGGCAGCCTCCCAGCACGTATTTAATTTGTACATCTATAAAGGACAGATACAAATTCAACTCCCTCACACAGAACAGTCCTGCAAAGCACACAATTCCAGATCATGCCACAGCTTCTCCTGCACATGCCCCATCTAGACCAGGGCTTTGCCTACATCTGCCTTTAGACAGACCCCAAAGGTTCCCTGAATACTTGCTGTGTACTGAGGATGCTCATGAGCATTTAGAGAATGCCACTTCAGATATCCCACACAGCAAATCAGTATTGACTTAATCAGCTTTTTCTTTGAAAGGCTCTGTCTTGTAGGCTGTGAATATGCACATGTGCCTCACACAAGTAACTGATAACTCAGTAACAAGACAACTTGAAATATTACATTACTTATGTACCGTTGAAATTTAAAGTCTGGGTGCACTTTACAGCCTGTGGTTAGAACTCACCCATTTGAAATGTTTTGTTGCGTGTGTTTCTCCTTTAGAGTTAGGTATTTATCTATTTATCTCACAAATACTCAGTTTGGTTAGGATACTTTGTATCCTAATGAGTTTTCTCTACGTATGAGTTTTCTTTACGTCACTCTAAAAAAGGCTTCACTTACACCACCATCAAAGTTATGGATAATTGTCTAAATACCACTAAGAGCTTGAATAAACCAAAGTTGAACCTTCTGAAAGAATTATGTCATGTGCAAAATGACAAGTGTTAATAAACAGCGGTTATTCTGAAATAATTTCAGAAGAACAATTTCCTTGAATGCTCGGAATTTAAAATCCCTAATTTGTACAGATACGATGTAGTATTGCCTGTAGGTGAAGCACAACAAACATTCTCTTACCAGGCATTAAAAATCATTCCCTTGGGAGAGAGAGTAGTAGACACACCTTCCATATTCTTGGATTTTCTTTTACAAGTTTGTCATTGGAGAAGCATTCAGAACAACAAAGGTGCTACTACAGAAAAATTTTGCTCTTCTTGGCAAACAGGGTAGTTCTTCAGTAGCTGTTAAAATCACCACTGTGATGCCACAATATGAGAACACTCAGCAAAATTAAAGGGAGAAGAAAAGTTTAAATTCAACACCTTCACTGCTGTGCTCTCAAAACTGGCATTTCTAATTCTAATATTGACCGCCTATATTGGTATCCCCAAATTTGTTTTCATGCCCTCTTTATATGAACACACTGCAGGTTATTTGCTTTCTGCTTTGACCTCTCACTGTATTATTCCAAACTGTGGGTTTGGGTTTTTTTGGTCACGTCAACTTTACAAGAGTTTGTATCCTGGATCAAAGTCCTCAGAATTGGTACGCTCCAGCCCCAACAACACAATGCCGGTGGTGATACTGCAAGTGCTTTATTGGACAGAGCTATTGCCAGCTATTGAGATGTTTCAAATGGGAGGAAAAACAAAAAGTCTTTTCAAATTTTGCTAAAAGGCACAGGTCAGTCTCTGAAGCCCACTCAGCACCTTGTATGATCAGTCCTCAACTTATTACTACTTGGGATAAGTGAGTTTTGAAAGCTGGAGCTCAAGCAAGAGTTACGGTTAAGAAAGGTTCCCTTATGATGAAAGGGGGAGAGGCCAAAACACAGGAAAGAAGTCAGATTCTGACATGTTAGGTTCATTCTCCTAGCAGTAATTAGCAACTCTTAGTACTTACCTATCTACAGCTTCTTTAAAGTGTCCTGTATCCATGCCAGCCTTCTCTGAAGTCACCGAGAACCAAACGAGGTGGAAAATGTACCCTGATGTTTACTTTACCACAGCATGGATCAGTATTACCTTTAATCACAGTATTCCCTGCACTAGAAAGGGGTAATACACGAAGTTTTTTTGTAAATATAGCCACCACACATGGCAAATGTCAAAATTTTAATGACACTCACTTTCAGTACTTTCCACCTTTAAAAGGCTTCCCAGTGGTTGACATACTTCAAGTAATGACTGTTCAAAAATGCCCTGTGAATTAAGTGCTCCAAGTATAAAGCTGTTTTCTGGCATCCTCTCCCTTGACTTCATCACCCTCAAACCCTTAGAATGGGAGCTGTATTCAATCATTGCTACACAGTCCTGGCATATTAAAAACTGTTTCATGACTACATGGTTAGCAGGTAGGTACTTTTGCTGCTTAATTTGTCCAGCATTTTACGGTAAGTGAGATAACTGGCTCAGCCTCCAGGCTTGGCAGGGTAGGTGCATGTCTGCCACTTGAGTCTTGCTTTGCTGTTCTTACATGCCACACTTCATTCAGGAGGTTTTTTTTTTTCTTTTAATCCAGCCTTCAAGAACTTATTTCATAGCAGCTCTCATCTATGGGATAATTATGCTTAGTTAGCCATACTCAACACCGATGATTTCATAACATACCACGAACAGGTGCCAATTAAATTCCTTTATTGGAGACAGAAACATTGCATAATTACAGATTTGATGAGGAAAGCTGCAAATAGTATAGACTGTTTCTACTGCCAGCAAAATACAGTTCTTACAGGGTTTATAGACATACAAATATAGTGCTTCTTTCATGCCAGATGGTCGGTACATAACAATGCCATTAGGAGCGCTTAATTGTGCTTCTACAAAACCTTTAGAGAAGAATGAGGTAGAGTTTCCTTTAGTTTATCCAGTACTTTCTCACACATCTGTCCTTTTCTGCTTTTATATGCTTCATATTACTCTAAAATACCCAGTTAACTTGCAACATTTAACAAAACAGAGACCCTTCAGAGGTGTTTACTTCTCCCTCTATAAGTTGCTAATTTCCCACTGCTTAGATGTTACAACTTCAGTAACTACTACTGCACCCTTCTAAATGCCTCCAAGGTCAAGTAGATTGGGACTTCTGGCTTTCCAAATTTCTGCCTCAACAGAAACTGTTCATAAATAGCTTCAGATAAAACTCTTACTTGTCTCCGTTATGGCAAAAGAACCTTTCACATTTTGTCACTCAGTGGCCAAGGTGAGCCCAAGCCATCTCCCCGGGCGACAGAGGGAAGAGATCTACTCTTTGTGAACATCCTTGACTATGAAATAGCGTTAATGATGTGTTTGTCTCCTACTTGCAGTTCTAGTAACCACTGGGCTTAATACAAATTATGGGAAGAGAATACATCACTGACCCGTTAGATGGCATGGAGCGTTACCTCTTTGACCAAATATTCCACTGTTTTACAACATATAAAAGTATGTTGCAGGTTTCAGTTAAGATACAGGGGCCCAAGCAGAAAACGTAGGCACAGATGTAGGTATTTAAGCAACTGAGTAAGAGCATTCTTAAATATCAACACCACTCTCTGATCCTGCTAGACTTTTGGCGTACCTGGGCAGTCTCTCAGCTGGACGGAACAAGAGCGGTAATGACGTGCTTCTGACCTCCTGCCCTCGCTGGCCTGACGCGTGTTTTCACTCTGCTCCTGGCATGCCTGCTCTGGACACAGCAGACTTTCCACTTAGTGCTCTGGCATTTGCTGCCAGCATTTAGTACTTACTAGAAGCACAAGTAGGGTGCAGTTATTTCACCCGAAGTGATCACAATTCTAGTGGTGACCAAATCATAGTGAACGGGGGATTTGGCATACAGAAAGAAGGTGATTACATAAAGAATAAGAATATTTGCTTTATTCCTGTAAGCTACTGCAGTATGATACTGTAAGATAATAGTTCAGCAACGCTGTATCATAATTCTAAAATGAAACCGAAATTTTTATAAAAAGGTGCAAAGTTTAAAAGATTCCATGTTCATACCTAAATCGCTTTGATCATGAAATGAAAGAAAATGTTTCTGCTAGACAGTACCACCTGAGATAAGCTTCTGAGCTCCTCTATCTCTCCCTGAAATGACTGCTCTAAGCCTGACAGAATCAAGAACTACAAAGAGTTAGCGTTAAGGGAATCAGTTCTTAGAAACTTCCCCAACTCATGCTTAGAAAAACAAGCAATAATCTTATTTCATCAACTATTCCCTGCATACCTCTTTGGTAAAAACCAAAAATGGCCAGTGTTGGTAAATCTTTTGGAACACTAGTCAAATACTTCCACAAAGTTGTCTTCTCTGTTTCTACCTTAACTTTACCCAGCAGATATTTTAAAGGCTTAAAAATTCTATATCAAGGTCTTAAATCCTCCTTAAGATCTTCCCATGAACATGAAATTTAAGACTTTTTTTTTTTTAGAAGCATGGCATGAAAATGCAGGATTGTGATAAAAATCAGACATGATAAATTAAGTTTTAAGATAAGCAAAGAGTATAAATTCACATTCAGAGAGAGCCATTCTGTTACTACTGGTGAATATAATTACCATTATTTTTAGTATATTTGGGTGTGGTTAACCTTACTAGTGTCATTAATGAGACATCTGTTTATCTGAGCTACTAAGTCCAAAACTTAATTCCAAATCTATTGACTAATCTTATCTCAAATCTATTTACTATTGTAATTCAATATTGTCCCTCATCTGCTAAGTCCTAATGTACCTGACTGTTCCAGCTCAAGGTAATGGCCAAGTTAGTTTTGTTTATGGAGCTGGGGATATATTTGCCAAGTGTACTATAGATGGCACTCAGATTTTGCAGAGTCAGAGAAAATATCCTGGAATTCCTACTAATAAGCATCATGCTCAAAGCAAGGCATGGACTGGAGGACTGCCACAACAGTACTTTTCACCAATGCAATGCCAGTATTCTCTTTTGCTCTTATAGCTGAAAATACAAAAAACTTATTCAGAAGTTTCTTAGCTTAAATGATTTAGGACCTATGAATTATTTTTCCAGATCTTGGGGATAGAGACAAAATACAGTAAAACAAAGGTCTTTCACACTTCCAAACTGATAAGCATTGCAGCTCACCAAATTTTTGGTCAAGATTGATGAAGAGGTCTGTCTCAGTGCTACATGACCAAGTGCACCTCTAAGACAGTCCCATGCTAATGACTTTACATTGAGAGGTGCCATGATGCCTTCAAGCATCACTTTTTAATAGGATAGCCCAGTCTAAGGTGAATTCTGTTGTCAAGGTCATTCTGTATGCTAATTTTTATATTCTGAACTGCATGTTACACATTTATGGGTTTATGCAGCAAACCTGGAATGTATTTCTCATTTAAACAACATTTTTCTCTGCATAATCAAGCTAGTCTATTCTAATGTAATCCTTGAAATACTGGACTTTACATGGCATCTTTCTTGTTGCTTAAAAAGCTTTTTCTGGAAAGCTTGATTTTATCAAGTTTTTATGCAAAAGTTTGGATTGAAGTTGGAAGTGGTATAAGTGGTAGTACTACTACTCTACACTTACAAAGAGTTTAGATAACTTGTCCAGGGTTACAAAGTCAGTGGCAGTCTGTTCAGGGATTACATGTTCAGGTGATACAGCAATTCCGATCCCTCAACACCTAGAATATGAAAAAACTACCTTTTTTTTTTTTTTTAAACTGCCACTACTGCTAGAAGCAAGAAGAATGCAAATTTGCTTAAATAGTCACTTTTAGATATGAGACAACAATAGAAGGCTGGGGGAAAAGGGGTGCAAGTCTGCGTGAAAGGGAGAGAAAGACAAGGAACAGCTGTCTCAGGGCATGCTCAGCCATCATTTACAGCTGCCACCTCTCAGGATATCAGCCTGCCACTAGAACATTGAAACTTTCTCTCAATAGGGTGGATCCCATGCAGAGAAAGACAGTGTACCATAGTCTGCCAGGCTGTGCCACCATCTTTGTACCTCTCTTTATTCTATTCCATAGCAAGACACAGTGAACAGACAGTTCACACTCAGAAATCTGCTGGGATTATGCAGATTGTTTTCGAGAGGCCATTGAATTCAAGAGGGTTCCTCCTCTAATTAAGCAGCTCTGAGTCCCAGCTGTTTTTCTGTCTACCTCTTGGAAGACAGACATTTCAAATAACTTGCGCTCCAAATGACTTTCAAGTATCACATTTTTCCGAATTACCATTCTTCATGCCTGAGGATAAATAATATAAAATAAATATACAGGAATGGATCTAAGATATCTCCATGTTGAATTAGGCAAACCCAAACAAGAGATTACGTACAAAGAGGAGGAATGGCTGATACCTGCTTTTTGGCTTGAGATATTTGAACCCATGTAAAAAACGGCTGGGCAGAGAGATCTCACTACCTTGCTTCTGTCTTACCAGACTTCCCTTCTATACCCCAGAAAAATAGTGTTTGCTTTGCAATGCTATGGACTGAACAGATTATCTACCCTAGAAACCTTTATTAGCATCCTCACCTGGGTCTGTCCCTGTAATTCTCAGGGAATTTGCTCTCACTGCAGTTAACAATCTGGTTAAGTTGCTGAAGCCGTAACTCTTGGCACCAGAACAGCCGGTATGAAATGCCAGTTTCATGAAAATTCTGTTATTTGAAGGACTTTTTTCCTAGGCATGAATCACGCTAACCAAACTGAAAATTAAGGACATGCTCAATATTGAAAATAATAATCAAAAGAATGAAGGGGAGAAGAAAGAACATATGAAAATTAGATTTCATTATTATAATTTTAAAGTACCAGTGTTTGTAAAACATAAGCATGTGAAAGGCTGAATCTCATCTGATCAACCCAATTAAACATTAAATAATTGCAGCCAATTATGCAAATCTCACACAACAATATTAATTTGTTGATCTTTTTTGAACAGTTTCAAATTTTCCTCATGTTAGACTATCTTATGTCTTAAATGATCAATTACCAGAACCATAACTAAGTGACTAAGAATGGATAATTGCCTAGTTATGATGTACCATACTCTTTCTATGTAAATCTGTTGCAATTAAACAAATAGGGCACATGGAGAAAAGATGTGCAGATGTTCTTTTACAATCTGTTATTAGCTCAGGGAATAACACAGTTCCCGCCTAAATTTTACAAGTGAAAACAAGGAGAATGCAATATCAAATACTGATTGTTATTTACACATGTTATTTCTTCCCTTTGGTTAACGGGATAAATGCAGTGCCAGAATTCAGAGCAGGACAGCATGCAACATCAGAAGAATTTCCAGTACTATACTGACCTGTCAGCTCTCTTATTTAGGTTTCAAAGTTTAAAATCTAAAACTTATTCCCCTGGATTCCAGTTGGAAACAAGCACAGCTTTGAGTTGACACGGACAGAGTAAAGCAATTAACCAAGGTGTTAAAGACAACAATTAACATACACACACTCCACGTTTTCATTCTTCCCTGCAAGAAAAGACCACTCATTTCTGTGGGTCATTCCACTATCAAGTCTCCTCATTTTGAAGTCTCCATCAGCAGAAAAACAGAGAGGTATCTCTCTGGTCAGTGCAGGAAACAGTGACAAACATAACAAATGAAACCACCTGGTTTCTTCATGTTAAATGACTTGCAATCAATTGAAACTACCTTTTACACAACTTTCAGTAAAGTTTTTTAACATTTCAGTAAAATAATTCTTGTAACTGGTCCTTATTCATTCTGCCTAGTGAACAGATTACTGCTGGTTTACGGAGGCCTTCATGGGGATTTTCGATACACGGTATCATGTATCAACTCTATCAAAGCTGAGATGTACTGCACAACCACTTTGCCATGCATCTGAAGTTAGATATTTTCACTTTTCTTTTTGCTGCTAAATCAAAGATGAACTTAAGGGAAAGATCAGATAGTTCAGTACCAGTAAGCCACATATGGTTGCTCATTACATAATCCTTAGAGAGCTCCATGCCACACTCTGGTTAAAGGCACTCTTTAATTTCGATACCGGTCTCGTTGGATAAAACTCTCTACCCCACGTTGTATCTTGACATATTCCCCATGTTAATTTTTCCACCCATCTAATTAAATAAAAGGAAAGACTACCAGCAGCTTATAACACATAGTAAGATACTGAACAAAGACCAGCACATGATACAGATTCAAATGGTCACGACACTATGGCTACTGTAAGTGAAACAACATTTTGTGCTTGCAGTTGTAGTCTAAAGAAAATATTATCCATCAGTTTTTAACAATGGTCACATCATCAGAGAGAACCTTCAACTGTTCTTCATTAGAAAATCAGATTGGTCAGATTGGACTGCAAAGACAGGAAAAGTCATGATCTGAGGGAGCAAAAGAAAGTGATGGCTAAGGAGGGGTCTTCAAAATGTGACCAAAAATGAACAGGAAGCCATAAGGCTGCTCTTTAACAGTTGCATAAGGCATGGATGGTCCATTAGAAATTATGTTTTGCCTTTTTAAACTATGTTAACAAATGCCAGTAACTACAAAGGACTTATTAAGCATGGCAGAGATACTGTTGGTCTTAAAAAAAATTAAAGTGCTAAATGTTTCCCTTAATACTGGTGCATCTCTACTGCAAACTAGGACAAGAAATGTTTCACTTTTACTTCTTAAAGGACTCCAATAAAGTGTCAATAAAGTTCCACCAGTTTTATACTAAAGTAGCACTTTGGAACATTGAAACAGAATATGCTTATCCTTTTTGGCAAGAGGTATCTTAAAGCTGTTCAACAAAGCTGTGTGCAGAAGGAGAAAGCTAATAAATATTACAGAACGATTGTTAGTGAACATTTGCCGAAGTTACTTCCCCAGCTACGGGCTACATGCTCTGTATTGCTTCCAAAGTATCAAGACTGCATGTGAGAAAGCAGTGTTGTATGAATTATCTGCTTAACCAGAATGAAATCAGGGTTTGAATGAAATCTCTTTCCTTCTGGACATTTTCTGTTGACAACACTGCTTCTTCCTTAACAGGAAGGCCCTTCTACACTACACATGTCAAAGGAGGCTGGATACAGCAAGTATGTGAAAGGGACAAGAAAAACATTTTGCTGACCTAAATTATGTGAGTGGATGATGAAAGAAATTTCTCAATCCACAGTTTTGGTTGCTGTGAAGAATGGTTCAATTTTCACAGCCAGAGCTGTCTCATCTCATTTTCTAGACACTCACCTGGAAGGCAACACTCTGCCTGCAGAGCCCAGCTCTGTGCTAGGCCAAACGGGAATTTCTGTCTCAGCAGAGCCTAACCGGCCTTTTAAATCATGTCTGGAAGGATGTACTCCACTACTAGAGAGGTATGCACTGCCCAAGCAGCCACTGCCTATCCCCATGGAGGGAAGGGAAAGAGGCCAACAGAGACCATCTTGCAGGCTAGAGCGACTCAGAGAATTTTGGACTAAAGCCCAGAGTTATTGGACAGAGTACGAGGGCAGCTACCAGGCTATGCCAACTCAGGAACCTCCATACAAGCAGAGTATGAAAGGAAGGAGTGCATGGCTAAACCTATTTGTTTCCCAAACACAAAGCAAAAGGCAGAATAATGTCAGGAGAACCCTGTGGGCAGCTAACAGGCAACATCCTCAAGTGACACATGTTCTGCTGATGGTGGCAGTAAACAAATCAAACTGAAGAGCAGTTGAAGAGCATTTTACAAGTTTTCAGACTGTATATAAGGAGGCACTAAGAAAACCATTAGGAAAGTTCTATTGCTAACGTTTAGCACCTCTACCAAGAAGACAGGCTTCTAGCAACAGGATTACAGTAGAAATCAAAATGATTGTGTTCACATTTGCCGGATTGTGGAAACAATCATCCTGGGGAGCAAATTGATACTGAGACTATGCTACACACTGGCAGCTACAGAAATTGTCATTATTCAGATGTCAGGTCTGTCTGGAGGGTCTGAACTCTGCCACCTTCATGACACCAGCACTGCCCAATCGCTGTCTTCTCTTCCATACTGAAACAAAGCAAAAAATGAAGTTTAAGAACAAATTTAAAAGAATCACTGTACATTTATGATAACTTCTTAGGTCTATCCTCAGAAAAATTAATATCCACTGCTCTGATATTATTTTACATTATTTCCTATGCCATTACTCCTGTCTTTGATTTGGGCACAGCCTAAAGATAGCTTGCTTTATCCATATTACAACAGGTGGTTTTGGAAGGGGCAATGCTGATACTCATTACAGATCACACAAAACAGTCCTGCTTCACTTCCATCAGTTTAATGCAGTTACTCCCTGAGGCCTGCTCACTAATTCACTCATAAGTGCGCCCCTGCTCAAGCTCCAATAAACAAACACATTTCATTTTATCTCTTTTTATTGTCAAGGTGGCTTTTTATTACAACATTCTGATTGAATGTGAAATAAGACCATCACAAATACCACAGAGTACAATTAGGGAGAATTGTAATCCAAAATAAAACAAGTTGTCTTTCCGTACACAAACGAATGGGATCACCAAGCAGAAATGAAGGCAACCTATGGCATGCAGCCATATCCCTTCCAGGGGAGGATACAGCCCCAAGGCACCACTTTAGACTGCTAGACTGGTTCCATGTTCTAAAGCTCTGTCACCAGTCCTGTAAACAATGCTCCTGAGAGACCCCAAAACACACACAGGGCTCAAGCAGGTAAATAATTCAGAGGTGGTGAGACAGCAGCAGATGGGAGTTGGGAGACCTTTCCCTTACAGTGTTATATTCAGGGAGCTTGAAAACACTTCCAACCAAGAAATGAAGACTGATTTTAGAGGCTTTATGTAGGCTAAAAAAGATCACTTAATTTCTCCAGAGTGGAAAAAAGGAAATTCCTCCAATCCATCAGCAGGAAAAGAGATAAGAGGTCACTAAAGCAGGAGAAAGACAACAGCTCCAAATCAGGATGAGCCAGAAGAAACACACTTCTAGATCCACAAGGGAATGGTGTTTAGTGTGTTTGTGTTTTACTCTTCACTCCAGCAGGCAAGGCTTCTAACTGACCTTCACAAGTATCACATCTACTTTTTCTTTTCGTTACTAATTCTCCGGCTCCTGTTCTGCAGTTGCAGTCATTTGTAAATTTTGCTGTCTTTAGGCAGTAGTATCATCTAATGCTCTGACACAGAAATTGTTGCAAGGACTGGTCTGAGTTGCCATTTGACTACAGTTTGCACCTGCTTCCAGAATTAAAAGGGAAATGAAAATGCAATACCACAATGAAGATAATTTCTTTCTGCAAATAAAAGCAGATTTAGCTTCCTTTTTTAATTCTGTCAAGAGCTTTGTGATCTCAGGCTAGTTAATCCAATCCCTCTTCTACTGTCCACCACCTCCAGGTCGTTCTGTGTAAAAATTAACACATACACTGTCCTTCCCTGGTTGTTTTCCACCGACCTAACCAGAGAAAGAAATGGGGTTTGATTAAATGTCTCTTCTCTGCTGTCTTGTCTGCAGTGTTTAAATGTATTTAATAACATGTAGCATAAGCAATGTATCTTACTTTCTATTCATCCCTTCCAAGTTGCAGCTCAATCTATGTTTCAAAGGGCATAGAAAAACCTTGTTTATTCTCAAGAAATGGATGCAAACCCACAGAAAGATCTGAGTGGTATTTCAGTGAGTGTATTCCCAGAGAAAACAACGGCATCCCTAAATCTTCTAACTCAAGCAGCTATGGAAGAGTACTATTACTAATTCATTCACAAGCACACCATTAATTTATATAACGTACATTCTTTAATTTGAAGTCTTTATTAGCCTTTAGTAATCATAGTATCTACTCAGTGACAGGAAGGGAAATGTGTACTGCAGTGCCACCACTGTCTCTCTCAACTGGCATGAGAAATTGAATCAGTTCTGCCCATGAGTTTCTAATTTGTCACTCCAGCTCTGGTTCCACTGAACAGCTGTTCACATACAACGACATCCTGTTGAACATGGCAGACTTGCAAAAGAACAATAGGCAGCATGAAAACAGACTTGGGAACACAATTATGAAGAGAATATGAAAATAATAAAAGAAGCATGTACTGTACACAAGGGAATTGGTATAATGACAGTGGATATGGAGCCTGCACCTCTTGGTCACAGGTTCACATGCAGGACATGGTGATGCTGAGAATTTTTACTCTTTTACAAATTCCCACTGTTCAACATGAAATGAATACAGTGCCCCAGTTCAGGCAACAGAACAGCACAAAGACCGAAGCTGTGTTTGACTGCTATTTCCATTGCATTTTATTCTTCAAAACTGGACGATTCTTTGGAATTACACCCTCAGACTGTACAAATGATATGACAATAGTCCAATGATACTGCAAAGAGATCTGTTATTTTTTTCTCCTGGTAGAGAATATAGAAGATCTTGGTTAAAGATTCTCCTCTGACATTTTAAGAATAGTATATAGCCCATTTTTTGTGTTGCAGCATTGTTTTCTGTGTGACATCCTGGGGTCTTTCCGGATATGAGCCCATCTCTCCACAGACAGAAAGGTGCAGAAACACAACCAGCAAACACTGATTGACTCTTAAAGGGGAAGCAACCATCAATCTCTTCAAAATCATGTTTTCAATGATTATGTGGTCTAACTCTCCTGATTTTTTTAAAGAAAGAGGAGAACCCAGAAGTAAGCATACACATAATAGTCCAGCATTTTCCAGGAGTAACAAATTTACTCCTGGCGTGCAACTAATGAACACAGACTATGTACACAGCTGAAAGGTGAAAAGGTTCACATCAACAGGCAAGTAAAGTGAAAAGGTCCAAGAAAGATAATGTTTAGTAACAATCCACACTTTTTCAGCCTCCTCCTGGGCCTTGGTTGGTGGTGGAAAACCAGGGTGGTAAGGCAAGAGGCAATGGGCAGGCACTGATGCCAGGAAGTTCCACCTGAACATGAGAAAGAACTTCTTTATTGTGCAGTGACCAAGCACTGGAACAGATTATCCAGAGAGGGTGTGGAGTTTCCCTTACTGGAGATATTCCAGAACCATCTGGACACAATGCTGTGCCATGTGCTCCAGGATGACCCTGCTGGAGCTGGGACCAGATGACCACTGTGTGCCCTTCCAGCCTGACCCATTCTGAGATTCTGTGATCAGGGAGGGCATGGAAGGACGCCTCAGGGAAAAGGCTGGATAAATTTGTCTTACACTGCTCACTAACTCAAGAGAGAAAAGACACAGATCACAGGATTACCGGCAGGAAGTTTAAAATTTTAGTAACAAATCTAAGAACATTTTGAGCCAAAAATGTAGAACGGAAACCATCAGACTCAATTTGAAGAAATCCTGGCAATACTTCCAAGCAACTGCTATCATCTTAAATAAAGGGGCTTTGTAACTTGCCAAGACCTTCTCTTATTCCCAAATCCCCCACACCATGAACTACACTAAATAAGGAAAAAACCCCAGGCAACTTAAATAAGAAGGGCCATCACCTGCTGCTCATTAACTTTACCTGAAATGGTATTGGTTCCTATGCCCAGACATGGAGATAAAGCACAGATTCCAAACAGACTTTGATATTTAGCAAACGACAGAGGAGGGAACTGTTTTAAGAATGAGAAGTGACCATGTGATTGGAAAGATAATAAGAAATGGAAATGGTGATCAGCTGGCTGTGCCTGGAGAGTGCTTACTGCCTCACCCATCTCTTTATTGATTAACCTGTACTCATTTGTGATTGTGGTTAAGATGCTCCATAATCCTGTCTTCTTCCCTTAAAAAGCAACCTCTAACAACAGTATTAGATTTCACTGGTAACAGTAATATCTTGCAACTCTTACCCAGCTTCCAAGACAAATAGGGAAAAATTATACTATACTTCATCCTTACCATACTTTCTCAAGGAAAGAAAATTGGTAGAATAATCACACCAGACAAAAGGGTCTATATTATTATAAAATGCTACCTATAGCATCACTACCAAAAAGATTATTTTCCGATGCTTTAAAATGTCCACCTTCTATTATTTTATCTCACTATAGAAGAGGAAACACCGTACCTGGATATCACTTAGCTTATTCAGGAAACGAGTTGTTAACTCAGGCCCATTCTCCATAGTTGGAATGTGCAAGTGCTGGAATGGAATAAAGGAGAGGGAGAAGGGGAGAAAAAGAGAGTAACATGTAATCATAGCTTTACATATATATGAATACCTTACGGTTGCCAAAAATTTTAATAAATATTTATCATGCTGGCTAGCCCTCCTCATGAGTAGGCAAGGGTGGTTGGTTTTGGGTTTTTTGTCAGGTTTTTGGTTGGTTGGTTGTTTCTTTTTTTAAACAGGAGGGTATTGCTGAGCCAGTAAAAAGTTAGAGAGTTAAATTGTTATGCTGTTGTTCAATAAAGGCTAATCTTAGCCTTCTAAGAGATCTGCCCAAAATGGAGGGAATATTGTGCAGTCAAGAATACTAACATTATATACAGTATTTCATTTCAAAGTATATTGTGTATTTACAGTACTTATCATTTGGCACCTCAATGTCTCAGATCATCTTAGCAGAAGGTAATATCGATATATTTATTCTATTTTATTCATTCAGGAAGCATCACCTAACAGACATTTATTGTACTTATCATGTTTAATGGACAAAGCACAACCCTTCATGCAGCTGCACTACCCCTGGTCCTCTGAACTAACTTCGTGCTGACTAAATAGCATCAAGTCAGCTTAACAGTCTGAATGCCTGGGGAATTCCACCTGTGCAGGAGAAATCTCCCATATGGTGAATAGCAGGTGAAAGCAGCTGTGCACCGTCCTGAAACAGCTCTTCCATCAGAGCTGGGATCCTGGCAATGAGGGGTGAAGAAGAGAGGAACTTGAGAAGGAAGGACTGCAGTGGCTCAGAAATTTGGTTCCCCGTGAAAATGTTTTTTCTCCTCACCCTTCCCAGGTACCTTAGCAAAAAATACTGAATAAAAGAAATGCAGAAGAATGTATTTTTCTACATTTGGAAATGGGCTGGGAATTGTTTTTTTCTTTCGCTTTTCCAGAACTTCAGATTTTATATTTTCAGCTATTAGAAAAAAACCCAGAAGACAAGAGGGAAAGTTCCCTTCTGACAACCAGTAACTCACTTAGGAAACAACATACTGACACTGTTCATCTTTCCAGGCAGTGCACCTTTTCCGTCTCCCTTGGTTTTGGCTTCAGTTGCAATTAATTGTGGTAAAATTCAGAAGAAAGAAGGAAAGAGGTAAAAAAAGAGACATTTCCTTACCTTGCCCTTATATAAAATTTTAGAGATGGGACATACAACGCAAGCTGTTCCAGCACCAAACATCTCCTTTACTCTGTTCTCTTCCAAGGCAGCTGTCAGGTCACTCATGGTGATGTATCGCTCAGACACTTTGAATTCTCCCTGCACAAGAAGAAGCAACCACAAAAATTGTAAAAAGTTTAAAAGCATCTGTATTTTTGTTTTCTACATTGAAACATTTCCAATAGAACTTTTAGCTTAGTGACAATAAGTCAAGTTTTAACTCTGATCCTGTGATCTTTTCAAACGTCCCAGTATCACACAAGATAGATTTTCATCAAAAGAATGTCCTACAAAGAAGCCCGTGGTTTGCCAGATACACTGCTGATGATTAAGTGGCACTTCACTCTGTTTTGGTGCAAAATATCAGTATCACATTAGGGAATAACAAGGAAGAATTGTTATGGGACACTGGATCTCTCTACTCATGGTCTCTAGCATGTTAGAGTTTGTCCAAAAACTACTCAATTATATCAAGAGAGCCTTTGCATCCCACTCTCAGACAATTCCTAAGCAAGATACATTCTGTTGATTAATTTCACCTGCTGGGCCAACTATGTGATATATTTTTTCAATCCCTAGTGAAATTTTCCACTGCACACAGCTGTCACATACAAAAATTAACTGTACTGGAGGTATGAGTAAAGCTATTTGCACTGCACAATCTTAATACTGGAAGTGTTTTACCTTCTACAAGAGTTGAAGAATGCATAGGAATCGGTTGAAGGGACGTGTTTCAAGAAAAAGATAAACACCAGACTTTGAAATTTTCGTTTCATGTATGTGTTATTCCTGTTATCCCACTCTAAGCATAATCCTGGCCAAATCCAGGAGACAGGATACGGGGCTTGATGAGCCTTTGGCTGTGTAGCATCCTTACCCAGGCTGCAATAAAACCTTTGAATACAGTAAGGCAGAGTTGCTGCATTTCAAGATAGGACCTAGTCCCAAGGGTCCAAATAAATTCTTGGATTGCTACACTACAGAACAGGAATGGGAAACAGACAGATGACTTCAAGACTGTGGCTGGGTAGGCTGCATGCTAGTTAATAGAAACAAGGTTGGAAGCATGAGAACTAAATGCAGAAATAATGTGCTGATGACTGAAGTATAGCTATGGTCATGCACGGTAATTCTTTGTTTCCTCGCTCTAAGTTGCTGGTACCAGTGGATTTAATGAGAATTTTCATGTTAAATACTACACGGAGCTACTTTAACAAGCTTGGTATTGTTCTGTGTGACAGGTGTGGGTATTCTGATGATGCTCCTGAGAATCCCTGAACTAGCATGCCCTTAGTTCCCATTAGGTTAAAGGGATTGAGTGCACGCTCAGCAAGTTTTGTCAGCAACACCAAGCTGTGTGGTGTGGCTGACATGCTGAAGGGAAGAGGTGCCATCCAGAGGGACCTTGAAAGCAGAGTTTCTGACAGGCTGGACACAACTCTGAGCGATTTGATCTAGTTGAAGATGCCCTTACTCATTGCAGGGAGGTTGGAATAGATGGCCTTTAAAGGTCCTTTCCAATCCCAGGTTGGATGGGGCTCTGAGCAACCCCTGGGCATATGGAAGGCGTCCCTGCCCATGGCAGGGGGGTTGAAGTGTGATGATCTTTAAGGTCTCTTCCAAGCCAGGCCATTGTATGATTCTAGGAAGCCAGACTGTTCTACGATCCTATGATTTAACCGGATCAGTTGAACCTTAAGACACTGAACACCAGAAATCTTTACTTCTGCTGAAGTTGTAACTTGATAATTGAAACCATTAGTGCCAAAAGACTCACCCAATTGCGTGCCAGATCCAAAATGCTTTGCCTTGTCACTCCCGGAAGGATGATGCCATCTAAAGGTGGTGTTGCCAGTTCATTTTCTGCCAAACAAAAGAGAAGCACTGGTTGAAAAACAAACAAACAAACAAAAGTTTACTGATATTGCACCAAACATGTGGGTCCCTTCCAACTCAGGATATTCCATGATTTCTCTCTTCTACCCAGCTGCAAGTATTCACAGGACCTACAGAAATATTTTAAAGAGAGGTTCTTCTTTGAGAAAGGTTCAGTCAGGCCTGGATTCAGTGATCTTTTTACAACCAGGGAGAAAGGGGACATAAGATATGTATCTTCATGTTTTTATTGGGTTTTTTTATGTGACCTAGGTAAAAAATAAGCGAAACTCGTGGCATCAAAAATATTCCCTATCCAGTAAGATGTAACATTTATCAGAGTTCATGTATCACAGCAGCCAAATGAAACGTTTACCAAAAATTTTGAAGTTCATGTACTGAACCAGCAAAGCAGTGGAAATCTTGGGTATTTGTCGTTGGTCTGCGGAAGCAGGTTGAGCTCAGCTGCTCAACGCTGTCTTCAGCACTCAAGATATTTCAGTGCACAAACACTGCCTGCTAGCTCCAGAGTGACTGTATCCTGGGCTCCCCGACTCTGCAAGAGGGGGCACTGGGAGCTGGGACAGGATAGGGGAAGTGGAGGATAAATTCATTGAATCTGTTACTCACTGTCCATTCTCTCAGGAAATACCTGTTACTTTCTAATGCAGCCACCCCTCGATTTATTAACTTGGACTCTCCTACAAGTGCTTCCATGTTCCTTTCATGAGGATCTATACACACGTAAGTAACAGGTGTAAAGTGCCATACCAAAACGTACAGAAAAGCTGCCCTAGGACAGGCTGTATGTTCTGCTCTGGTTTGAGTAGCCCAGTGTCATTCCCCAACCTAGCCCAGCCTTCTAATTACAGCACCCATCTCTTCTTTCTCATACAGGCAGGAATAACAGCGTTCCCTTTTTGGAGTCTGTCTAGCATTATTCCTACTTGTGATGCATGTCTGGTCCTATTTCTGGCACAACTATCACAAGGAGAGGACTTTAAAACTTTCCATGAGCCACAGGGCTCACCTGATTCTAAACACTGAATACCTGATATTCTGCATTTGTCACCCAGTCACAACCTAATACACTCCTTTCTTTAACAGAAAACTTCAGATACTATGGACTTTGATACCAAAGATTGTAATTACACTTCTCTGTTTGGTGATGTTGCCACAGATCTTGTCCAGGACCTGTTTAAGCTCAAAAACATATATTAATTGATTTGAGCTAGTTTGAAAAGGTGCCAGGCCAAACCAGCCGCCAAACAGCACTGAGCAGACAGGACATGAAAGTCCCAAAATGTTCCAAACAGGCTGCTCTGTAGAATTTTGTCAAGTATACATATGATGCCTACCAGCCTGGGGCCACCCAGGGAACATCTGCTCCCCTGGTATCCGGCAGAGATAATAACACTATCCAACATGGCACGCCAAAAGCTCATCCTCTCTGTGAACTGATGCCAAACCAGGCTCCATATGACATCGGTTTGTCCATCTCCCAAAAAACAGACTGTGAGCTCACAGACTCAATTTGCCTTCTGAATTATTTTGATGGGCTAAAAGCCTTAAAATGTATAGTTGCAAAAAGGGGGAGAAAAGCATTTGAATGGAAATGTCAGGGTTTCTCTTCCGTTGACTCCTGTTATTGTTATAGTAGTAGTACTGTCTGCCCAGTGCCCTGTTAAAGCTGGTATAGGCTTGCTCTAACAACAAAATTCCATCAGAGTGTTTAAAGGGGTTTTTAAAATGAGGTCTTCCATATTACACGGCTTCAGCTTTTACACACCTGTACTTACAGAGCAGGTAAGATTACAGTCATGGGATGCCTTCTGCTCTAGTCACACTGTAACAATGCTGAGAAATTCACCTGAATATATATTTTATCAAAGTGATAAAAAATTCTAAGTGAACTTCATGATCGAGGAGAACCCAGAAAACCTTGTTTTCACTAATACTAACAGCTAACTTCTTCTACCAGTTTGTTCGGGGTCTTTTTCATTACTTCCCTCAGGCATTTCTTCAACTCTTCCCTCCTGCAATCACCACCTTTGCATCTGTCTGTTAATTTGCTTTCCTCAATTACTTTTTCGTCCTTTGCTTTGTCTGCCACCTCATTCATTTGCTCATCTCCCCTCCATGCTATTGCTGGGGCTCTCTATTAGAACAGAAGCTACAATCCTGATTTTGTTAGTACTATAATTGTACCAGACACTTTCACGGCACAACTAATGTTCCAACTATAGAATACTAAGCAAACTTGCCTTAAATTTTACCTGATTGTTCCAAGGAATCTTTTAACAGATTTACTTTTTAATTTATCAAATTTTGAAGTGGGTACTATTAATCACCATTTTAATTGCAGCACAAAAATATTTAATAATGCCTGAATACTATTCACAATGCCTTAACATTAAAGAGAGAAGTAGAGCCCAAATGGTTGCAAATAGTTTCAAAGAGACAGAATTTTTCAAAACTGCACACAGATTTCATAGTTAGCAGCCTTCAGGTTGGACATATGTTTAAATTTTATGACTTCTCATAAAGTCAAGCCTATATTCTAGGCAGAAGAAAAGACATTGTGACAGGAAGTGAGTTTCAATGTCAAGAGCTTCTTGGGATAGTTACATGCTCTGAAGAGGCACGTGGAAGGGACTGTAGGGTGACTATTTTTCTCTTAGTGAACATAAACTGTAAATAGGATTTGATGAATGAAGTATCACACTCTTGTATTCATGCAACAGCAGGGATCCAGTTTTGGTCATATTACAAGACTCAGAGCAGTGGTGGGAATACAAGAACGGTGCAGAGAAAGTCACACTATTTCACCAAAAATCGAGCAGTTTTTTCCCCTGCTCCCTCCTTGATGTTACAAACAAAATACTTTTTCAGGCTCCTCCTGCCATTCAGGACAATATGTCACCTTTAGGCACAATGCTATAACTGAAAATATACAGCAAAGGCTGCAAGGAAAGCCTACTCCCATTGGAAGCATGGCTGTCCTCCAGTCCAGGCTTTACTGGGATGAGCCTCTGGTTATAAACCAAGGAGAGCAATTTAGACAGCTCGGCAGTGACCTCAGAACACACAAAGAAGGGCATTTTCTTTTGATCATGATCTGCAATTTCTGCCTCACTTTTTTTGATCCCTCTCAGCTGCAGCATTTGCATAACAAAACCAAACCACAGCCTAAGTGAGTGTCCTTTGTGAAGTGACAGAACACAATGATAAGCTCGTTCTAAATCCCCGCTGCAAAGCCGCAGGCAGGTATGTGATGACACACGTTGGCAGCGTGAGTGATTCTCAGCCAAAGATCCCATAAATTAAGAGTTACTCAACACCCTGGGAGACAGCAAAGTGCTCCATGAGGATAATGCCCGTATCCTGTGAAATGACAGGTTTGCCAGCACACAGCCCGCTTGGGTGGCAGGAATTACAAGTTGTTTGCTACAGCCACCTCACAATAGCACCATTCAGCAGTGCACTGGTAACACAGTGATTGGCAGATCTTTGGAACAGTACGGTGCTGCAGCTGGATAATTCCAGCATATTCCTGGTTTAAGTATAATGAGAACATTGAATTCTAATTATGTCCCCGCTTCAGTGTCCTTTCCCTGGGCAGAACAAGCCAAAATCTATTTTCATGTTTTTCCAGCTAAGTTCCACAAGGCATAAATTTGACCACCTACCTACACTGACAAATCGACTGCTGCTGTAACAAGAAAATGTCTAATATTTATCACTTCATTCATAAAGCTTCACAGACTCATTCAACACTGAGGGAGTCTTCTTACAAAAGTGGTAAAGATTTTGCAGAAGAACAAGCAACGAAACTGGAGATGGGAGTCAGGTAGCTGGATCCCAATCACACTACACTATCCAAAGCACACTGCTATCCCCACAAAATGTTGCCTGTTTTCTGCAGCTGAGCACTGTCAGAAAGCTGACAGTTCTCAAAGGTACCCAAGGCACTACGATGAAATCAGTCTGACCCCTGCATCTGCTGCTACGCAGAAATTCAGTAACACTTCATTTTCATGGAGAGCCAGCATTCATGGAAGTCATGAGGTATCCTTTTATTCACTTGCCTGTAGTCTTCCAAACCAGTTATCAGGTGCAGCTATCACATCTCAAGCACTGAATACGTGCATACCCAATGGGCAGTTTTGAGATGCCTAAAGAGTTGGCTGCTCATTAACTAGACAGTTTTTTAATCAGCATGTACCTTGCTCAGAGATGACTGTGGATAGAAAGACATAAAAATAGCTTCAAGAATGATGATATGTCTTGAAAGCATCTTTTGAGCATTACTAATACGGGACAGTGACTGACATGTTTCTCTTTCCCTGCCACCGCTGGACAGAGCTTCAAATTCTTCAAAGAAAACAGAGCTCTTCATCAAGTGGATGCTGAAATACTACTGGATATCGTTCAGGAATATTTGACTTGCCAGCAAGTGATGATGGCAGCTGCTCATACTCAAAGCTACAGAGTCTGAAGATTTGTACAGCTGTAAGCTGCCTTTTAGCTCGTCTGCACTGCTTCTGAGCCAACACCTCCTTGGAGACCAAACATCCTGCTGACACCAAAGCTGATGTGTGACCTTGTGCATGGCTAAACTCTGCCCTGCTGAGCATGTGGACTAGCCCAGCAGTTTAGTCTGTCATCAGCAGGTAGCACTCACAGCTGCTTCAGAATCTCCTTTCTCACAACTAACAGTCACCTAGTAATTTTCAGAAGAGAATAGGCATTTCCTTTGTTAAATTATCTTCATTAAAAAGATTATGATCTGCATTCTAATAATCATTTTGTGGATTACGGTCCCAATTATCTACTCTGTTAAAGTTTCCACACTTTATGTTATCATACCTCCATCTTCATTTATCCAGTAGAGAAACAGATTCATTGTTCCAACTTCAGTTATTTGGTGATCTTCTCCATAGAGCCACAAAACCTGCTGGCAGCCAAACTCCAGGGCTTCTTGCTGGGCATAAATAGAAGATCCATAATTCCTTCAGGAAAAAAAACCAAAGAGTTATGAGTACCTGGTTAGGCATCTTCTCAATTTAAACAAGACTTTTTGCACATCTAACTTATAAGCAAGTGCTCTGCAACACTCACTGCTTGTCCCTGGGATATTTTCATTGGAAGTACTCCACTAGTATTTTACTAGATCGTTTGTACCTACAACCCAAAAATTTTGAAGGGCTGAACAGCACCAACAACTCAAACATATCCATCCAAATTGTCTTAAACATACCTCTTGTTCCATACTCTGGACATTCTAATTATTGCAACCAAAAGCCCTCAGAAAGCATTTACCTTTATTTAGCAGTTGGCATCCCAGAGAGAGAGCAACAATTCCCCTCCAGCTTTTGGGGTTTTTCAGTGTTTTTCTTGGGTTTTTTGGTGGTTTTTCTTTAAATCATCTACCTCATGTTAGATGGGTAATATATGTTAGACAAAACTCTTGGAGCACAAATATCACCAGAAGTGAGTTTGTTTTTTTCCTAGTAAAAGATATCCACAGAACTAGCACCTTCAGGAAATGCAATTGTGTCTCAATGAATTCCATATCCTTTAGGAGCAAATGTTTTTTCTAAAGTGCTGCCTACAGAGTGAACCTGACTGAATAATGCCTGCTGCTTTGAAGGGGGAAAAAAACCCTTTTTGCTTCTGATGTTCAACAACACTCAAGACGCAAAGTCAGCAGCTCCAAAATGCTGACCACACTGAAGTCAAGTTCACACCTCTGGGCACAAATCAAGTCAGGAATGACTCCAGACTACTCCTTTTTTTCACAGATGTATGAAGGATGCACAGGAAACAATCTATTTCTAAAAGTAACCAAAATCTCATAAACAAAGAGCAAAGGTTCAGAACATCAGCTTGAATGAAGGCAAGTTATTCTCCTACCCTCTGATTATTCAGCCCAGCTTAGCGGCTACTGACCTCCTGCCTAGCCAAGAAACTCCTGGGTAGGACAACCCAAGGAAGGAGGTCAGCAGCCAGAGCTGCTCCCTGCTCTGTTGGCAGCAGGCTGCTATACTGACGGTGCAGCACAAAGTGGTAACTTCAGTGTCAACTGCTGCAAAGGCAAGAGCCAAAGTATTACATGGAGACCTTCCAGGTGCAGTTCCTCAGCCTGAGATGCTGCAAAAAAATCAATTGGCTGTAATATCCAAACAAAAATATGCAACTGAGTTGTATACATAATATTTACAAAGTACAATTTTGAACTCTTCATTGCAGTACATTGTTTAACTACTGCACTTAGTGTCTCTATTTCTGCTGGATTAGATACTTCACTAAAAACCAAATCTGCGTTGTGAGCCATGCAGAAAATGCAAGATAATGTTTTCTTACCCTCCCACTTTGCAGTCTCCCGTTCCCCCTTTCCATGCTCTTACATATTTTGGATCTGCCCATAAGGATATTGGATTAAAGCTTCCACTTGCAAAGTAAGGGCCCACAGGACTCAGTATGACATACAGTAGAGCTTTAGTCGGCTTCTTCACTCCAAGGGAAGGCTGAAAATAAGGAATGTAAACAAATCAAAAGTTACTGGTATCCTTCAAACATCAGGTGCTGCACCACCAGCTTTTGAAACACTGCTTTCAGTGGAACTGCAGCATGAGAGTGCTTTTACCAGGACAGTGCAAAGTGCTGCAATGAAGAAAAAATATTTGTATAACATCCCCCCATTCAAGCAACATAACAACCCTAATTTTATATACTGTCACCATTCACTTACAGCCATTCCACTTATTTATTATTCAAGTATTCTCCAATAGTTCTCAAGCTTTTGAGAATTCAAAGATTAGCTTAACAAAGTGCTATAGAATTATACGAATTAATCATACCAGAAGCCCACGAAGCCTTCTGGGGGAAGGAGTGGCAAGACCACTCCTAGCAATAACAACAGTGGAGAAACCACTGTCAGCTGCATTAGTGAGAAGAACCGGCCAGTGCCACTTAGAACTGGAACTGCTAGAGTTGAGTGCTGGCTCTCTGAATGCCTGTGTGACAGCTAAAATTATTTGCCTGCTGCAAATAGTTCACACAACAGCATAGGAAATAACCAAGAATGTCCCAGTTTTTTCTCCCCCTCCTCTCTGAGAGATGGCTTCTCACACTCCAAGTCATCATCATCAATACTTGAAGGCAGAGGTGAGAAGTCTGGTGTTGGCCAAAGCTCCCCAGGTGCTGGAAGGGTTCTTTTGACTTCTGTCTGCCTTACTGCTTCAAAAAGACTTCTAACAGGATTAACTGAGATCTTGAAATTTTTGCTGGCATGATCATTCAAAAGATTGTGCTGCCTAGGTTTCTAATTGTGGTGATTCACAAAAGCTTAGTAGGACATGCAACCTGGAAACAACATGTGACATAGTGGAAAGGCTACAAGTGTTGGCTATCCTGAAAACAAAGCTCAAAGCAAAAGAATTTCCAAAAACAAAACCACAGATAACCCCTCTCAGTTTTTAATATCAGTGCTTTATAGTCACTGAGTAGAGATTCTTTAATCTGAAAATCTGCAACTAGTTTAAAAGTATTAAATCAATGGAGTCCTAGAACCTATGTGAAATGCAAAATGCTCACGTATGGTAACTACTCACAGATATGGATATGGCAGAAGTTTAGCTTACCTAGTTTAGAACCTACATTCTTTAGCTTCCTTGTCCTATTCCTTCCTTGTCTACCATTATACGTTTCTCTCTTGCTACTGCTGAAAAAAGAACCCTGAAGGATTTAATAAAATAAACTCCCTGTTTCTAATTCCCTTTATCAATACTATAGAATTGACTCACACATGAAACTCAGAGAGGACACATTAATACCTATTTGCTAAGGAGCCTCTTAGAAGGTCAGGTTCAAGAATAAATTGACAGAGGAGCTAGTCCTTAGTTCTGCTGCAAGTGTCTCTTCTGAGACATCTTAATTTACAGGGTAAAATCTTCCAAAAACTCCTCACTAAGTTCAGGTATGACTTGAAATCACAAAACGTACACAGCAATTTCTGTTCCATCGTGTTCTCTCTGAATTATTAGGATTTTAATACTACCATGTCTCATATAGCTATCCTTTCAGCACAACCCCAAAATGAACAAGCTCCACTCCTGCTGCCAGAGTTACTCGGTTCGCTCTCCGAGCTCTGACGGAGCGCGGCCACGAGGTGGCAGTGTGGTCAACGCTAAATCTGTGCTGCGGCGCTGCAGCCGAGGGACTCCAAAGCGGAACCACGAAACCAACCTGCCCCAGACCCAATCCTGTCACCTCCTGGCTGCTGAGTATTTCCCTTTATGGATGGAGGATGTCGCCTCGTACGTAAATAAACGAAAGTTAAGAGAGGGGAAAAAAAACTGTTGCACACCTCAGTTCCAATTAGGGTAGGACGGATATACAGGCTGGCAGAGGTTGAGTATGGGACCCATTCCTGTTCCACTTCCACAAGCTTACGGATGCACTCTAACAGCTCGTTCTGGTCAAAAGACTGGGAAGGAAAAGAAAGGGGAAAAAGAAAATGGAGAAATAAAGCTGGAACACTTTGTAGTGTTTATAGATCCACATGCTACAGGGAACACTTCCTCAGGATATGCAACAGTGACACACTGAAGAGGTTCACATCTTCCTTGAGTTCATTCCTTGCAGAATTTAATATCCCATGGTCTTAGCTACTGTGCCTTTTTGTGCCTAATCGACCTCCTTTGCTCCAAAGTATCCTCCTGAGATGGTAATAAGGAGCCATTGACCCTTCTTGCCTCCCGAGCATGTGGAGAACTCCCTGTGCAGCCAACTCAGCCAGGCATGCTGCAAGCTACAGCACCACCTCTTCTACAGCAGAGTGCTTTGGTTTACAACTCCAAGGGGCCAGCAAGTCTCCCAAAGTTCCCAAGTTCTTACAGCAATTAAGCTAATAAGCCTGGGAAGAAATTCACTGGCCAAGATACAACTGCTAAAAGCAGTGTTAAGTTACTGGCTTGACCAAAACTAAAGGCACTCAAGAGGCTGAACAACTTAACTGAAGTGGAAAGAAGGAAAGGGAGAACATTAGCACCAGAGCAAATCAGACAGCTGTCTGCATGCAAATACCTGCAGAAGAGCACCCATCCCTCAGAAACACTCTGTACATCTGAGGCAGCAGGGAGACACAACAATGAAAGCAAAACACTCACTGTTCAGATTTTTTAAAACAAGCACTTCAAACAGATTCTTTCAATGAATAAGATCTGTTAACCAAGTTTTACTGAGCTATCAAAGACTGAAGAGTGCTTGATAAATGCTACTACTGAAAAGCTTTAGAGATTTGCACTCTGAAAACGAAAACATGCTCGGACTGGAGGAGCATGAGATGCCTTGGGTACGTACTGGCAGGGTTGTTCTCCGTGCCGACCGCGCCATCCGGTCCATGTTCAGGGTTGGCCGGAACAGGCGGATTTTGCCATCCACTCCTCGGTAAGCCTTCATCCCTTCGAACAACTACCAAGCCAGAAAAGGAGGGAAAAGAAATCAAGTAATAATTGAGACATGTTACCCCATGATGATCTGCGCAAATTTTGGAAATAAGTTCACCTTCCTGCTCACAGTACTCGAAAATGCTAACTAGTGAATTCTGGCAATATATTCCAGTGAGACAGATTTATCTGAAGTATGGGCAGGTCATCTTTGTAATATAAACTTCATAGTTCCTTCTCTGTCAAGAGAGGTTATCAATTCCTGATACCCTCTCAATTAATCAATTACCTCAAGAGAGGTAATCAATTCCTGATAACCTTTTCTTTTTCATAATTTGGTTACAGTAATTAAAATTTGTAGCATGTGTTTGACTTAACGATTCCCTCACATCCTGACTAATACCTGAGTCAAAACAGCATTTTCACTTACATAAGGGATCTACAGAATTTTATTATATATATCTGTTAATTATTTTTAGGCCTCTGTCCAAAACACATCTTAGTTAGGAAGTACAGAATAAGGTAATTGAGAGAATTCTTGTGAAGTTCGCACTGTAGTTGTAGCAGGAACTGGTCACTTATTTCCTCCTTATACCCCTATGCTGTGGAATGGGGTTTAGCCTCCATGAGAGATGCAGCCTTACACTAGAGATACTTTGCAGGAAATTTAAACATAGTTATCCCATCAAACTGCAGGATCCAGACGACTGGTGTTGACAATCAGAAATCCTTATCCTATTAATGCCCTCCCTGCAAAATGCCCTACAGCATCTCCTAACCACATCAAAAAACGTGCCCACCAAATATCCAGTTACTTTCAGTTACAGATTAGTAATTTCTGGTTACACTTATAGACAGAAAACACATGTATTATATAAGCTCACACTAATATATACGTATAAATAAGTATTATTTAGATTAAGTATTAAAGGCTCACTTATGCTTATAGACAACAGTTCAGATTCTTAGAATTTATCTTCCAAAGCATTTCTTCGTACATTAAATTTCAGTGTAAGTTCCATAAGTTTAACTGCATCACTGCTGTTAGTCTCCTCAGGCTTCTCCTCCCTTGACTGTTCCACAAAAAGTGGCTGGAACTGCATCCTCTGTGGTTGGAAGTCTTGATAGGCAGCTTTTTTATTTGGAAAAAATCATCCTGTATTTGCGCGCAAGTAATTTTAACAGAATATTTTAGGTTTCACTATTATCAAATTTTATGATCTTTTTCCATAAGGATCAGTGAAATGCAATCTTTAGAAAGCTTGTGTGCAGTTCCATGGCAGAGCTAGGTCCTTCCACATGACAAATTTTAATTGGGTTGTAACTGGGTTGCAGAATCCAGACAATTTTCCTCTGGCTGTGTGCCAATTATGTAGCAGAACCCGAATTAGAACCCAGAACTTTCTGCCTTCAAAACTTGTCTTAGTCCTATGCCAATGCCAGCCTTATTAAAAGCTTGGCACAGTTCTGAAAAACAAGTTGCTCCTAGGGTAGACGTTGTAGCCACAAGAAAAAAAAAAATACTTGAATAAAGGATAGCATAGCTGGTTATCTGGCTGATACTTTGATATGATTTTTACTGTGCCAGTTACTAACCGAAAGTACATTGTTGGAATGTTACTTTCTTATCACAGAACACATTTTTCTCCCCCCACCCTTCTCCCAAACACATTCACAGAACTTTTAATGAGAGGGAAAAGGGAGGAATGTCACTACTAAGATTTGATCAATGGTTTGACAGAAGTAAGAATCACATCATTACTGAAACACAAAGCCTTCTCAAGATGTTAAATCTTTTTCTCCAAAAAATAAATACTTTTAATCTTCCAGAGCTCAGTAAAACCTTTCACTCATTAAAAAGGGAGATAGTGATGTGTTCCAGAAATGTTCAGCTTCAATGAAAGCAACTGCTGTGGTTGCTTGATGGTTGGTTGCTACAGTGGTGTGAAAACAGCATTATCTGACATCTGTACATCACGGGAGCTGGATCTGGAGTTCAGCAGATCCAGATTACAACACTGCATCATGAAGGGCAAGGAGAAAGGGGAGGGAATGCCAAACTCATCACTTTTATTATACCCACTGTGTATTCATTGAGCCACAGCAATGACACCAGATTCTCCTCTGTCTGTCCTCTTGGCTAGAGGAAACGTGATGCAATAAGGGTAAAAGAATAAAAAAAAAAATGGAAAAAAAATAAGAGCATATTCATATTAGCAATGATTTCAGACCAGGCCAGAGGCCGAGCATTAACGCAATATGCTACTAAGAGTGAAATACAGATTTGGGACTCCAGCGTGGTTTCTTACTTCTTGGGCAGATCAAGAGCTGCAGCCTCAGTCACAGCAGCCTGTTGTAATTTACACAGGACCTCTGGAGGCTTAGTGACTAGATGGGGAAAAATCAGTCAGAATAAAAATGGTGAAGGCAGGAGCTCAGGGACAACAAGCAGGGAAAGCTTCCCTTATACCAGTGGTTAAAATACAAAAAAAAATTTAAAAGGAAAAAGGGAAAAATATAAGAAGTAATAAAAGCAGCACAAGCAACTCCACACGCTTCAGTGGAGACACTCCCACCTACCCGGAAGTGGGAGGAGAAGTGGGCTTCCATTTCAGGGTCTGTGCCCTGCTGGGGCTCCCACACAGGTGTGAGTACAGCCAAAGCTGCTCTGAAGGCACAAAATGCAGCTTTAGGCAGTAATCAGCTAAGCACGGAAACTTTAACCACGCTGGTTTCCGACTTAACATTCCACTTCCCAAAGTTCCTTGCCGTATGTTCTCTCCTTAAACACACCTGCATACGCTGAGTGCATCAGATCTAGTTCTGAGCTCAAGGGACTTGTTCAGAGTTTCAAACAAGCATCTGTCTAGTCTGTCCTGCAATCCAAGCTATCAACCTTTAAATCAGCCTCAAGTAACTTTTTCAAAGTGCATGTTCAGTCCCCAAAATAAAGCTACTCTGAGAACCTCACCGTCTTACATAGTCCTGCAATGCCACATCAGAGACAGCAGCTGGACCAACCCACTGTCAGCGAACAAGAATGGTTTCTCAAATAAATTTATCACCACACAAGAAAGAGCTCACCTTCCCTAGGCTAAGACTTTAAGTGTGCTGGAATCCCCAGGCCACAGTTCCTTCTGTGTTACACATAACCCTGTCGTAAATAATGCAATTATTCTGGAAGAACACCAGTTAACAAAACAAAATGTAACTCAATACTAATGAACTTAAGGCAGTAATAGTCTTTGTATTACAAAGCTGTGGCTTCCAGAGCTAATAAAACAAAATGGTGGTTTCCAAATCAATTTACTACTCACTTCTACAGCATAATGCAGGGCCGAGGAGGCTGGATGTAATGAGAGGTTCTCTAGTGGCTTAATATAGGGTTTCTCCCATCCTGAAGCCAAGGACCATTCAATTGTCAGCATATTATCAGTGAACACAGTTCCAAATACCAAACCAGTGGGGTCTGGCTTCTCCTTGAACGTCGTAGCTGGGGTGATAATCAAGTCGGAAGCCTGAAGGAACACAGAGACAAAAATGAAGTGTATCAAAATAATGATGTCAGACTGATTTAAAATTATTCTGCATCAGTGAACAAGGACAAGCCTTAATATTTTCTCTGTAGGGATATTTAATGACATGATGGTTAAAGGCAACTAATGTCTAAGTAGCTGGCAAAATATTCATAAAGTGCACACAAGCATATGCACAGCGCTGTTGTACAAAAAGTAGCATATTTTGAAACTCTGTTTAAGAATTAAGTTAAAGAAGCAGTACACTGTACAAAACCAGAAAATTAGCACATGAAATCTCTTGGACACTTAGGTTAACACTCCCGTACAAGTTCCAGAAACACCCAATCGCCGTACCTCAGAATATAAGCCGATCATCAGAAATTAATCGCCGTTACAACTAAGCAGATGTTACACTGATTTTCCTTTAATACATAAAACCATTGTGAGAGATCAGAGACAGCAGTCAGCAAGTTATTTATGTCACAGTAACTTGCTCATTCACATGCTTACTTTCCTAGAAAGATCTCATTAGCAAAGAAGGGTAAATGTTTCCCTGCATGAGGGACTGCAGAGACTCTCTGTTATAAGCCACGACGAGCTGTAGACATGCGCCATAGCGCTTTGTAGTGTTTTTGGCTGGGATACTGTTAATTTTCTTTATGGTTGCTCCTGTGGTGCGAATCATCCTAAAGAACAGCAGGGAAATGAGGAATGCAGGATCTCTGGCATGTCACTCCCCTTTTATTCACAGGTAGAGGGCTACAAGGTAGGCACAGCCTTGATTCACCCTCTTCCTTCTCTTTCTATGCCACCTGAGCATTCAAACCGTGCCGCCCAGAGGCAAAGGAGAACTCAAAGAATCGTATTCAAAGCTTCATTTTCCTTCCTAAGTTAACTCAGAAAGCACTGTCCCTTATTACAAACCCCTAACTGAAATCCTGCTCCTCTGTGTTGGGTGCATATGGAATAGACCAGAACAGAGGTAGTCCAGAATAGTGATCAAATGATTTGCTAATGCTCTAAAAAGGTGCATCTGCAAGAAAAATGACTGTCATGGACTTGCATTCTGCATGCATTTTGCAAAACAAGACAAAATCAGTCCCAAGCTTTTGTAAAAAGACTAAGTGTACCCCTGTCTCTGTAAACAACCTAATTTTCAAGATGTCTTTAATGAGCAAACACCTGTTTCTTATTGATTAGTTGTTTTGGTTTAGGTTTGGTTGGGGTTTTTTTTTGCTTAATGGCTTAGATGTGAAATTAACTTATGAGCTGGAGCACATGAATAGCTAAAAGCTTGTTTCAACTATCTCCAATTACAGGGCTTGTCTAGATATTACAGTGCATTAGTCTGGTTGAATTAATACATAACCTGATGATACGACAATTACTCTTCTGAACTCCTCCCTTTAGTCTTCTGACAGTGAATGCTCCAACGGGAAAAGCACTACCTACTGATGTCCTGTAACTAATTTTACCTGGCAACCTCTTATCACTCTTATCACATTTTAGAAAAAAAAAAGGTATCACGGAAGATGTGGATCAAAATAAAAGCCATGGAGGAGTGTTTGCAATTATCCACAGCGCAAGACTCAGCTCAAGAAAACAATTACATGGGAGCAGGGATGTTAATGGGGCTTAAGTGAGTATGTAGAACACAACTATATCTCTGGGTTTATCTCTGCAAAGAATCACAGCTTCCAAAGAACTCCCTCTTCCAGTGGTATCAACTGCTTTCCCTGGACTCCAGGCTTCTGCATCTCAGGTCACCTTCATTAGTGTAATTATCTTTACAATAAACTGGCTTGGGGACTGTAATTATCATATGAAGCCTCTTCCCCTAGAACTCCCATCAGTGTGCTGATTTATGCCTTTATGATTCAGTTTGCTGTCTGCCGCTTCCTCAGTGGTGGTAGCACAACTACTTGAAAAGCATCACTTCAAAACAGTTCATTAAGTTTGCCGGGGGTTAACAAATAGCTTTTATTTAAGAATGCAAAAGAATTTTAACCTGGCTCTTCTCATAAACCCACAAGCACGTGTAGAGGGAGCAGCGAGCTGCAGCCACAAGTGAAGAAACATACTCACTGCATTTCAGTTTGAGTCCCTTGAAGGCAGAAAGCCCAGAGAGGTAGGAAACTATGAATCTTACCCAGAAAAAAAGCAGACAGTTCCCAGGCCACAGAGCTTCCTGGAACTGCACAATCTGACGAGGGATCCTATTTGCTCTTTCTCACCTCCTTCAGAATTTGGGGAAACCAGGTTTCCTTCAGACATTGTGCCAACACCTGAGACAACAATGTCAGGTACAGCACCTGACCCAGAACAATTCCTTCAAACAACAGTAGGAACACCCTGGGTAAGACCTCAGAGAGAGGCTAAACTGCACAGACCAGTAGGGCAACAATCATTCAACAGGCAAAAAGACAATTTTTCTCATTCTTATAATCCTGTTAAGATCTCTGGAGATCCACTTTTTTGGCCATTACTTTCTTAATATCCTTTCTTAGAACTCTTTCCCCTTATCCATTACGTCTTTTTCTTCCTTTTTTTACCAAGCAGTGCAAATTAACAGCGTGCAAAAGCACCCGAATCTTTCAGAATCTAAATGTTTTTTACGTCACGACAGCATCAAGTGCCGCAATGCATTTGGTCTTCTTTTTCCATGGAGGACGACGCATCGGGAGGAGGTGTTGGAGGATCACCCTTGGAGTACTCTCTCCCACAGTGTGGTCTGCACAAAGTATTCCCAGCACCATCAACCTCTTCTGGGTCCCTGAGAAGTAGGACACTCTACACAACACCTCACCCGGCTCACAAACCCTTTGGGCTTCACTTGTTCAAGCAGCACCAGGAGGGAAATCAAACACTCAGAAGAACCCACAAAAGCGGAGCAGAGCTAGGCCAGGTGACAAGTGCCAGGGTACTGATTAAGTATCAATGCCTATTATGTTAATATCACTCATTAGAAGATTATCACAGTGCTATCCTGCTATTGCCTATGACCTTTATAAACAGTGATTTACTTTCTTCCTTTGCCAACATTCCCCAAGCTCTGAAAGCAGCATGTTAAGGATGCATTAGTGATCGGCATTAGCACCCATCCAGATCTCCACTGTTTGTACAGCCAACGCCAAAGGGAATTTTCAGCTAGGCTTGTGTTTTCCTTGGTTTGTTTATCCAACATGCTCTCAAGCACCTCCTGACGATGTTGCCAAATAAAACCATTAAACTGGAAGGAAAACCGGTAAGTGCCGAACAAAAAGGATAAGGGAGATTAAAAAAAGAAGTGGATGTGGCACTTGGTTTACTGAGCGCATCTATTTGGCACCTGTTGCCTAAAGTAAAATGACCAAGACATAGTCCCAAGCCTGCGAAATCTCCATGTCACAGCAGAAAGGAACGTGCAAGATGTACATGCGGACATCCCAGCCCAGGACACTCTGGTAAGGAACAGGAAGCATCAGATTGCCCTGCCTACGGTAGGCAAAAGGGAGTGGTAGGGAAGCCAGCTGCACACTGTTCATTTTCAGGGGCTGGACCGCAACATCACACCTATAAAGGGCCACAAAGAGACCCACCCACAAAGAGACATTTTTTTGAGAACCCCTTCATCTGAAAAGTGCCTGTTAATTCTAATTCAGCTTCATCCAGGGCAAAGGTTTATCCAGCCCAAGTAAAGAAGATGTAATGTGACCTCTTGAAACTAAAATTCATCATTTGATCAAAACAGATCTTCTCAATTATTAGCTCAGTCAAATTAAAGGTGATGTGCTGGTCTGTGTCAATTCTAACCAAAGCTGTGACAACACATCCTGGTGCCTCTGGCTGAGCTGTGGCCTTAATGTGTGTTCTACCCACGCATTAAACCTTTGCAATAGCTTTAAGTGGATTTGGAGGTGACAGCAGCCCCTGGCCAGAGCTGTTACTCTCCTTGTGGCATTCCTACCTTTCTCACCCTAAGACAGCTGTCTCAGGTAGGTGCAATTGGCAAGTGCATATTTTGTCCTATTCTTTCTACCAAGTTTTGTCAATGCCTTGCCAAATGATCCTTGGCTGCAGTTATTTTCACTGCACTGAAAATCCTAGACCATAAGCAGTAGGTTGGGAAGCTGTAACAGGTGTAACTCATTTGACATACCCAAACTTTTCTACACACTGTGCTGGGCCACATTTCTATCACTTAGTTGAGTAAAAACAGACCTGGCAGCCTTAGCTGTAAAATAGCTCACAAGTTACCTAACGACAGCAGCAACTTCCAGCAGAGATCCTCAAAATCCATTAACATGCACCCAGTGAGACTGACTGTAATCTCTTCTAACAAAATAAGTAACCTCCCTGACTTCCAGTCAAGGTGATTAATTCAAGATCATAAGCAACTACAATAATTTATTATCTTATGCTGAGTTTGTAAGCATATCCTAGGAAAGATCAGGGCCTTCTCATGCAGTAACAAACAAAGAAGCACAGGCAAAATCAAGGAACTTGTTTTGCCCTTGCACTTGTTAACAGCAATGGCGCAAATTCTGAGGAGACAGATTACAAAAAGCATAAGGAATTACTACAAAGGGGAAAGGTAGCAAAGCATAGCTGAGAAGAGTTGGAGACCATGAGTTTGGGTCTATACAGAATGATATTGAAGCAGGCTCCAGGGATGAGGATTTCCTGCCTTTCAGCCCTTATGGCCGTGGCACTCTTATCTTTTCCAGCACTCAGCTTTCCAGCCACTCTTCCCCAAGCCTGGGGCATTGCCTGGGGTTATTGTGAGTTGTGGCCGAAAGCCTGACAGGGCAGGGGTGGGAACCAAGCTTGTGCAGGTCTTTATGTCAGTGGTATCGGGAATGCTGATGGGACATTGGATGGATCTTGGTCTTCAACACGCTTAGGATATCACAGAACAGTAGCTAATAGGACCAAACCTCATGGGCTAAATCAGTTTAGTATCTGGGTAATATGGTTTAGTGGTTACAGTGATAGTGCTGGATTGACAGTTGGATTTGATGATCTTAAAGTCTCTTCCAGCCTTGATGATTCTATGAATAAAGAAAGCGAAACAAAAACAAACAGGTGGTGCAAAAGACCACAATGGCTCACCACCAGCCACCTGATGCCTCACCAGAGCAGGAGCAGCAGGAGCTCGCAGCTGTGTTGCTGAGTAGACATGAGGAGTGGGCTATCCCCAGCAGGGTCAGCTGTATCCCCTTCCCAGCATCCTGTGTCCCCCAGCCTGCTCACCGGTGCTGGGGTGAGGAGCAGAAAAGGCCTCGGCACGGCGCACTCGCTGCTCAGCTGTGGCTCAAACAGTGACGTGTCACCCACACTGCTTTGCTCACAAATCCAAAACATGGCACCACGCAAAGTTAACTTGATCTTATCCTGAACCAGTCCACATGCTCTGTGCACTGGTGCTCTCCTGAGACATCGGGCACAAGCACAGTGCCAGCCTAGGGATGCCCCAGCAGGCCTGGTCACCTTCTGTCCCATAACTTGTCCTCAGCTTCATGAGGAAGCTGGAAACAGGGCAGACACAGGAGCAGGGGCTGCCTGGATCTGCCTGATGCTGGGGCAGCTGGGAATCAACACTTTCCCCTCCTTCTCCTGCAGACCCCCATCATGGGAGTGAACCAAGTAGTCAGGCAGTTCGATGAGATGCAGATCTGCTGCCATGCCGGAATGCGCCTTTGCCCAGGAGGCAGGGAGCACAGGGAGGAAGAGGGGTTAGCTGCCAAAGCAGTAATCCAGTGCTCTGCATGGGAGCTCTGCCTCCCCACAGGGGTTCCGGGAGGAAGGACTAAGAACTAAGGCTCTGCCAGGCCATCACTTGCTGTCCTTTGTCACTTCGTCCTCACAAGCAGCAACTCATCTGCTTCCCCATCGGAGAACTGCTGCTGTGCCTTTTCGTGCAGACTCCACTGGCAATTCAGAGCTTGTCAGCCCCAGCATCTCCAGTCACGCAACACCCAGGCTGCCCCGTGGCTCTCTGGTGCCCAAAAGCGGCAGCCTTTCCAGTCACCCTCAGACAGACCACGTCTGATGCACGAAGACAACAGCGCGAACAAAACTCAGACAAACAGCCTGAAAAACGCCGCAGGACCCCCAGCTCTGTGCCAGCGCAGAGTGCCAAGACCAGCAGCCCCCCGCCCTGCCAGCCAGGCAGCATCGGGGCCGTCCCACGGCTCCTTGGCAGTCAGCAGAGCAGCCTCTCCCCCGACCCGGAGCCAGACAGGATCCAGTACTGCTCAGGACATGGACGGCGGTCACGAACACCACACGGCCCAGTGTGGCTCTCCCACAGCTCCATGGCAGTCAAGGACAACCACTGCCAGCCTGGGCCAACTCAGAAACAATGGTGGGTGAGAAAGCCCCACAGATGGCCTAAAAAGCAGCACAGAACCAGGCATGTATCAGCCCCCTCACCCACCACAGTCATTCTGCTTGTCGGCACTGGGAGATCCCACATTCATTTCCCAGTCATGCCCTTTTTCTTTTCACATTACCATCTTCTTTGGAAAAGAGTGCTAGTTCTTGGGGCAGAGACCATCACTTTTTGTACAGAGCTAATCCCCATATGGCTCTGATCACAATAATAAGGTCTACAGAAGAAGTAATACAAACACAAAATTCTATCAACTCAAAATAAGAGTAAGAGAGCCAAATAAATTCTTAAAAATCTATTACCAGCTTGTAAATATAAAAGTAACGTTCATGTAAGCTATCCTATAATCTCTTTACCATCAACACTATTTAAATTTACAGCAGAGCCTGTGGCTTGAGAATGGAAGCTGTGCCAAGATATAATCAGATTTGAGGAGGAAGAAAGCCCTATTTTTCCTCCTCCTCCTCCAGAAAAAAATCAATTTTCTGCGATCCCAGGGAACATTTCAAAAGTATCAGAAACCTTTCAACATAAAGCTTCCCTGAAACTTCATCTGAGAATATGTTAGCACATGTAATTGGACTGAGGCCTGGAATCATTGCATCAGGTTGGCCGTACATTGGGTAATAAACCACAAAACAAATGACAAAGCAAAACAGACTCAAGGCTCTGAATCAGCTGTGAGACAGTCATGGAAACAGCAGAAAATATGGCTGGAAGGACTATGTCTAGTCCATCCTCTGCAAGGCATCTAACCTAAACTATTCATAACAGATACTTCTCAAATATTTGTCTAACCAAAGAATGAAATTCTGCTACACTCTGCAAGAAAAGGAGGGCAGCATAACCTACTACTGGCTTCTTTAACCTTTCCCCTGATCTGACAGAGGCTCCAACTCTGAACGTTTGATCTGGAGCAGCAGGTAGGGAAGTAAACCTGCTCGGACAAGAAAACAGATAAGTGGTTGGAATTGACATAAACTTCTTGCCTAAAGGAATGGAAAGGGCACCTAGGGCAGCAGCACAGCTGAAAATATATTCTAAAGCTCTCAAAACACAACAGAAGGGAAATAAAGATGTTGGAAAGCATAAAAGAAATTTATTTTGCCCTAAAAACATATCGTTCATTTCAATAGCACTAGCTAAATTTTAAGAGTTTTTCCATGTTGCTGAAATGCTGCCTGCGTAACTTCCCACTGATTTGATCCAGAGACCATTTAAGTTCATCGAGACCCTTTCTTCCAGCTCTGTAGGAATCTGGATTGTAAGGCAGGCAAAACTACTTGAATCTTTCCAGCGTCATCCAGCATTTCTTCTGCTTAAGAAAAATTACATAGATTTATAATTGTTAGGTTTTGGGGGGTTTTGTCTCCACTACTCATTAGTCTGTTCTCCTCTGACATGTTTCAAAAGACATGTTTTTTAGGTTAAGAAAGATGCTGGAATGGGGTTCCTACAGATCCTAAGGAAACCTTTCACCTTATACTAAGGAAATCCTAAGAAAAGAATCTACTTGATTTTAGTGGGGTCTACCTCCTCTACTCCAGATAGCTGGATTTTCAAACCCACAAAAAACAGTAACTTAGTATCTCTTCTATCAAAAAATTCTCTAAAACATTTCAAATATGATTCTCTCTATATAATTCAAACCACGAAGATGCTGATGAGACTATTAAACACTGGAATAAAAACCAGACACATTTGTTGTATTTTGGTCCTATGAATCACTTGTGCTTGGTACAAGCTATTGGTAATAGCTAACAGCTATTCCAGTCAACTAAGTGGGGTGATCAGGAAGTGTGAGCCGGCTTAAATGCAATCATTGCACTGGTGTGAAAAACACACTGCTGTAAGCTCACTGTTACTTTTGGGCAAGTCAACTCTAAAAATCCTCTTTGGCCATGCAACTGCACTTCGCATTTGCAGTGTAGACATACCTGAGATTCAGATTAGAAAGAAGCCATTCCTTTTAGGGAAACACAGACTGCAATTCTGTAATAGCAGAAAGTCCTCTCATACATTTGTATGCAAACATTGCCATAAAAACAGAACTAGGACCATTCTTCACTAATGGAAGACATTAGCTAGTTACCTAATTCATATCATGCAGTATTAACACAAACTGCTTCTTCTCAAAGATCTGACAGCTTGGTTAATGCAATTTCTGATGCTGTGCTGCTCCTTGCCTCACAACCACTGTATTTCTGCACAGTAGCATAAACACAATGTTCCATTTTTAGAAAGAGTTTGCCTGGGAGAAGGTTTGAGTCTAACACAAGCTGAGGGCTCACACTGGCCTGTGACACAAGACTGGAATAGAGAGGTCTCTGACATTTCGCCAATAACACATCTTTGCACAAAGATTTAAGACACTACTGTCTCCTGGTCTGGAAAACATTTGTATTTCACATGAAGCCATTGAAACAAAAAGTAAGATTTTTGCATCTAATCGTCTCTGAAAGAAGTAGCCATGCTGAACGAAGAAATGAATTGCAAACCTAAATTTCAGACAAACAAGTTGGAAGTATTTTCCCTAAGTAGCCTGGCCAGTCACAAACATGTTGTGTGGAATAGCCAAGAATAGAATCATAATCTCACATGTCCAAGTCCTGAGCAGTTGCAATTAAATCTTCTTACCCTGATTTTAATAAGCTTGCAGACATGCAGGGAAGTGGATGCATGGAATGCAGGCATTCAAAACTTTTTGGAAATATAAAATGCTTTCATGGTACAGTCTCTGTATTATAAAGAGGTTATGAGAACTATTTCAAACATTCAGCTAACCAGACCTGCCTCTTTCTCTGATTCCATCTCCCTTTCACACTGGTAGACAGAAGGTAAACTTAAATATTGCCATTAAATTCAGTGTCTGATCTGCCAATGAAACTGCCACAGTTTGCCATTTCATTTACTACTTTCTTAGAAACAGGGACTAAATACGGGATTAACATAAATCTCTTCCAGCTCTCTGGGCTGTTAATTCATGGAAAGTTAGGATATCCTTTCAAAGGCAAACAGGAAGGCCAAGAGAATCCTAAGGAAAAAAAACCAGCCTAACTTTATTCTCTACCTAAATTGTAGCTTCTAGTCAAGTGTGTTCAGCAAAGTAAGCATTTACTATCAAAACTGGGGATATGATATCGCAATGACATTAAAATTGAAGAAATCTTGAAAATATGGATTTTCTAAGTTTTGGAGTCAGTTTCTAAGTTTACTTTGGGAATCACTGACTGGTGCTAAGCCTTGCATTCTAAAAGCAGTTCTTTACCTCGGGAAAAACGAATCCAGAAAATGATACAAGCTAAATGCAATCTCCAAAATTCCAGTACAATTTCTGTGCCTTTACAGACAACAACTACATCTTAAGCTCCCAGTGAAAAAAGAGAGAAAGCATCACTTTCTTGTGCTATAAATCAACTCAGCCAAACTGCCCTCAGCTGGTTTTTTAGCAGTTTCCTTTTATCTTGGCTAAAAGCTCCTGTTATTTGCCAAAGACAATTAGCTGTATTTGCAAATCCTTCAGCTTCAGATAATGGGACAATCAGTTCCTCTACTACAGCTTGGAAAATCTATTTGCTAAAAGCCTGCAACTATTGGAAGAACATTACCCACTTGACGAGAAACACAGAACCACTTGCCATCAAGCTGAAACTGAAAGGAGCTGCCACAGATCCCAAATTCTTTCCCAGTAACTGGAACGAGAGCAGCAGATACGTGTCAGTCTGGTCCACCTATTAACAGTAATACTCAAAAGAGTTTGTGCCATGCCCATGTGGATGAAGAATATCACAGAAACCACTCAGCACTCTGTCCTAGAACTGGTTTCCCTCTCGGCAGGTAAAGATGAGGGAATGGATTTGACTGTAAATCACCTGAAATAATTCTGCAGCATATACATATCTGCTAGGAGGCATAATCAGGTGATATGAAAGTACAGTGATTTAACAATATGATTACTCGCCAATCTTTTTTTATTCAACGCATCACAAAAAGTAAATAGTTTTATTACCACTGACAATAACATAAACAGATTCAGCTGAAATCAAGATAAAATCAGAATAACCTTTCTACAGCAGTGCCCAGCCCACATATGCTAAATATTGTTATGACAATAACAGAACTGGCTTCCAGCTTGGCATTCATGCTCTAACAGTGGCTACAGCTACATACTTCCATGGAGGTGATACAAAGATGACCCACCAAATGGTAATTGACATGGTTTTAGCTTAAGAGGATCAGACTGGACACCAGGAAAACAAGAATTCTTTAAGAGAGCAGCCCACTGTATTCAGCAGACAAAGCCACAGCTGTCCTGCTCCACTGCTGGTGAGAGCTCCACTTTCAGTGGGAGAATGGACTGCATGGCCTAAGGTTCTGAGACACAAAGTATTTGGGGATCCTTATTTTATCCTGTTACACACACACGTATCCAATTGGTTGTCTGTCTTTTACTGCTTCAGGACAGTTTATGTAAGAGCAGATTTTCTATGCACACATTCTGGGGAGCTACTGCTCATCACAGCATCAAGGTATCATTACATTTCTGTAATAAATCTTTCCCCATACAACTTAATATAAAGAAAATGTTCTATCTCATCAAGCAAAATTTAAAGTGGAGTCTAATACAGAATTTAAAATGGCAATGCAGATTATTCTTCTAATATCCCCACCTGACACTCAAAACCCCTGAAGAATCAACAGCTGCAATATGACAAAAAGCCCCACTGAGTGCACATATGCTTTGGCAGGTAAATAATTTATTGATGTCAGTAGAAAATGACAAATTGAGGACAAGCTGGGGAGGAAATAATATATATTTGAAAATACATAAACCATGTAAATTGCTTCATATTTATTAGCCTTGTAGGTAATGTGGTAACTATACTGCATGTATTTCCTCATTCCAAAAATACTTTAGTGTTCTCTTGATCCATATGCTCTGAGCACATCACTAACTTTACCTACTGCTCCTATGAAATGAAAATAAAGGAAAACTGCTCAGTACTTCTGAAACTCTTCAAGGAGTGGAACTTTAACCCCGTCACGCTAATGTGCTGAAGTCAATTAGTTTAGACTCTGAGATTAGCTCAGTTGGTTAGACTTTAAGATGATGCTTCAAAAATTTGACTATTCTGTATTTTATACAGTTTGATCTTTGCACTGGATGGGAAACAAGAAAGTTTGGTGAAAAAACAATTTTAATCTTTCATAAAAAAAACAGGATCAGAGAATTGTTTGTTTATCACTGTCAGCAAACTTTTCACATATAAAACAGTTTTCTAAAATAAAGCTTAAAACCATCTATTTTCTCAAAATGGATTGTTCCCTCTCCCAATTCCCAGAGTAAGGAATCCTATATCCCACTGTATTTGCCACAAATCATAGGCCCACTTAGTATAAAAATGGTTATGGCTCACAGCAATGTAAAACTTTCACTGGCAATCTCTCAATTTGAACCACAAGTGCCTGCACTGGAAAAAGAATTTCAGTTTCTTCTAGTGTAAAATACACTACAGCTTTAGATTCTCTGGAAAAATTGTCAGAGATTTTGGTTGGGGTTTTACACATGTAGAGTAGAAATAATCTTTATATTCTGATTTGTACAATACTTACCACAGTGTCAGCTAATTCACAGCTTGGGCTTTAAAACATTACAGCAATGCAAGAAACAAATAATAAACCAAATAACATTACAGAAAATTCAATATATCCAGCACCTCACCTGGCTAGAGGTGAGATAGCTTCAAACTGGAAGCCATGCAAGCACTTTAGCAGAGCACTGTACTTTGTCTAGCAAGTCCAAGATCTCAACAGGGATCACCAGTTGGAGCCCAGCGCTGCACTAATCTGCCCATGCAGCTTCCAGTCTGCCACGGGCTGACATCCCACTGGCTCAGAGCCTGGAAGGTTGGGTTTGTCTGCAGAAAACTGTGTGGGAGCACTCACAGATACTCAGAGTAGCACGAGCAGCCATCGAGACACAAAAGTCCCAGTCAAACATTTCTCATTCTGCCACCACAGGTCTTCATATTAGCAACTTAATCCAGATCCACTCGTAAATTACAGCTACTCCATTCTGCTTTAGTGTAGCAGACTAGCCAGTATTCCCTGGAAATTCCCCTGAAAGTCTGCACTACTTTGGCACACTAAATAGGCTGTTAAAAAGTAAAACAGAAGAGCTGAACTTCACACCATTAAGATGTCAATTTTTCCAGAGCTTCAGATCATTGAAACTCAGAGAAACCTAACAGGAGTAGGTAATACCTTTCCAAAGTGCTCCATGTATCAGTCTCAAAGGGAAAACAAAGACAAATTCCAAGACAAAAGGCTACATTAAATCATCTTTCTGGATATGAGAGAAATAAAAGGCATCACAGATGCCTTTAGTTTCTTAACATCAAATGTTAGGAATTCCAAGTCAGAGCTAATTCACACATTAAAAGAAACCAAATCAGAGTTACATACGGAAAAAGAGTGCTACATTCTCCAAACAACATTCAGTCTTGTGACAGCACAATAAGCAGAATGAATGCATTAAAGGAACTACCAGATTTTTAGTCACAAAAATTAAGTGCCTTAGACATAATTGTGTGCTATTTTGTGGTATTACTGGATGCAAGTATAAGAACAAAACCAGATACATGAATTTTTTGATTCAACTTCCCAAAACACATTCAGAGGTACAAAGGATGACTGTACTGTCCATTACTGGTGCAATATCCCCCTCACAGAGACCCAATGCTGGCTATAGACAAAAATTACAACTTAGGTGTAGCCACAAAGCACCATCAGATATTTTAATAAACAAATATATTAATACATGCATATAACAGTTGAGGGAGGGAGGGAGGAAGATTTCACTCACATGGAAGGAGCTTGATAGATAAGTCCTGGAGATCTGACACTTTCTACAATACAGGAAACTGTAGCATAATTACTATTTCCTTCCATGTTTCTTAGCTGTTCCAAGATCATTGCTCACATGTCAACTCTAAATGCCATACATTAAATGCCCTGTAAATCACAGATCTGCCAGGATGAGATTTTTAACTGCAGAATTGAGTCAAATTAAGGTAGTTCAGTAGCAGTCAGAATGAAGGAAGTGCCAATTCTGACCTGTTGCCTTTAAAGAAGTCCATGAGACTAGAGAACAGCGAGCAGTTAGCAGAGTTTCTCACTGCCTGCCAGAAATCATAGGTAACATTCATTCCTTCCCTCCCAGTGTACAGGGACTTTCTGACTCCACCTTTCAAAGTCAGACAGAAACTGCAGTAACATTCAAAGCAGCTAATCCCATCTAAATAGCATAGCACTGCATTCTAAACAGAAATGTCTTCAGAGGGCTAATCTGGCCTTCAAATGTTGGGCATGACCCACTGTAAACAATATGTTTTATGTAAGCTTTAACCAAAACCGCACCCTGTTTTCTACACTCCCACAATCTTGGATTGCTTAGGTCACTGGCACAAAATTGCAGCTTTCTTCAGTACAGTCAGCCCCATGGGTCAACTTGATTCCTTTGAAATATTATTAGCCATAGTTTCTGAAATTATAACTGTAACTGTCTTCCACAAAAATGTTTGTGAAGTTCCCTAGAATGAATCCAGGCTATTTTATTTTCATTTGCTGGTTTCTTCTTCATTTATGAAGTTTTTCCTTCTTAATTTTACTATGAATTTAAAGAGGCTGAAAATAATCATTATAATGCATGATACTACAACCAGGACCTATATTCTCACCTTAACTTTCATATGCACACTTCCTACAGTACAGTATTTTCTAGAAATCTCTACCTTTCTGGTGACTGCAGCTAATCTTCAGAAACAGAGCCACAAGGCAGGAATGAAGTCTTACAAATTAGACTTTAGCCTGAGCCAGCTGCTTTCTCCTAGCATTATTCCCTTTACAACCATCTGTCCCACCTGCTAATGTATTTTTCCCCTCACCCAGCCTCTCCACTACAATGATCTGCCATTCTGGCTGACACACAAACATCAACAGAAAGGAACCTGGACTAAATCCAACTTTGTGCCACCCAGTATTTGGAGCCTTGGTAAGGCACCTGCTTGACTGCTGGTACAATTAAATCTGCCTTAAGTCTGCTTCAGTTTATGCCAAGTTCACCTGTGACCCAAACACTACCAGAGTTTGTTGTCACTCTGTCTTCCTTCTGGACTGCCTCAATGAAAGACACAGTTCAGTTTGGTTACACAAGAGTCTCTTCTTGTAAAGCAATTCTTGTTTGCAAATACACCAGCACGCTCTGCTGAATGAATATACTGAGATCTGTTTACTGAAGGTGAATTCACAAAACAACCCTTGAACTCCAGACTTGTGATTTCTTAGGGTTTCAAAACTGGCTGCATGCCTGTTTTTGTCAACATTTTCCAAATCAGACCTTCTGCCTGAAAAGTCATCCTGAATTTTCCCCCTTGGGCAGAACTGCCAGAGAGAGACAACACAAAGAAATGAGGAAGAGAAGAACTGGGAAGGGCTGAGAATGAGGAAATAGAAATTAAATGGCATGTTCCTACACAGTACAATTCTGTAGTTATGGACTTTCAAGAATTCTTTGCTGTTTTCAATGAGACCAACATCAGAATAACCCTTATCAAAGAGTCCAACATATTTATTGCAGCATTAATTTTTCGTATCTGTTTAAAACCTGACAACTGAAGAGGAAATGATTACTTTAGCGTAGTTCAGAAGACTGCACAGCAGTGGCACTGCCCAAAAAAACCAGGAAGAACATGACACTTACAAAGCGTATCATTATAATTTCATCTCATGTACTGCTGACAATAGTCAGAAATAACAGGAACGGAACTGCTGAAAAAACATGAGTTTTTCTGAGTACTACTTTTATATTTCTACAAAATATAGATGAGGCTTTTTAAACACTGTAAATCAGGGAATAAGAGAGAAAAAGAATTACAGTTGTGTGACATAAGGAATAAAGGCAAAAGAAGTTTAATAGGCAGCAAAAAAGGAAATTAGGACCAATGTAGAATTCTAAGGAGCACATGCTGACAGGCTCTGCACTTTCAACAGAAAACTGGAAGCTGACATCTGTATCCATACAGTTTTTAAAATGAGCTCTTAGTTACTAGCACTGCACTCAGGAAGGAGGCAGAGAACAAGAATGGTATCTTAAGTGAGCTCATTTCTAAGCACAAGATTAAAATAAAAAGAGAGGGATGCAATTTCATGTCAGTTCCTGGCAGCTGCTCAGCATTCCTTACTATCACAGCCCTGTTTGTTGTGGAGTGCTGATAATGTTCCAGAGCTGCAGTGCTTTCAAGTCCTTCTGCAACCCTTAGCTCTGCAACTTGGGGAAAACCAGAAAAACCTTCTTCTGAAGACCATTCACACGTACCTTGAAAGATTCAGTCATTTGCTTTCCTGTTTCTCCTGAACATCCTCCACCCGTGCACTCATTCTGGCAGCCCTAGAAAAAATAAAACCAGAGGAAATCAAATTCAATGAACATTGCAGGAAAATTGATACACATTCAGTTAATTCATTTCAGGGACAGATTATATTGAATCATCAGACTTTGTCATCAATGAATATATTACCAAGACCTTTGTAGTATGTTCTTAGCACAACTTTCCATCTTCTGGGTTCTCAGTTTTACTTCAGTTGCATTATTTTGTGCAATTGCATTTCAGGGCTTTATATATATAACATATATATATACATATAACATCCTAGATTAGATTATCACTCTGAAGTGTAGAAGGTTACAGACAACATCACAAGTTTTTCATTCAGAGTTGAATAAATAAATTTGGTTTCTACACAATTCCATCAGAGGCAAGTTTCTCAACTAAAGTATCTACCTAACAGGTTTGCTTTTGCCTTTTTTCAGAGAAGGCTGAGTAGGCAGGATAGAAGAAAAAAGAAGGAATTGGTTTTGTTAAATCCTCATTAAACAAAGACAGTAATAAGGAATGCTCACCTATATGAATAAATAATGAGAATATTTTGCACTATCTACAGTGTTGAACTTCAGGCTTCTGCCAAGGAACTGGGAGGGGAAAGAAGAAAAAAAAA